>PNEQ01057551.1:0-12804 GCA_003012365.1 Medauroidea extradentata
TGGACTTTAGTAAAGTGATTTCGTAAATAAAACAATAGGGTCACCACTTAAAGTCCCATAGGAAATTTGTTTTTTTCGCGAAGACTGCACGCCTTAAGCGTAGAGGCGACGCACCGTTGTATGGCCCATACGACGTCGCCCTTAGCACCATACCTCACTCACACAAACACATGTGCCACGAGGCGGGCCCCTTAACGACATTCAATGGCGGGATGACCTTCAAGGCGGCACTCCAAAACGTTACTCCGCGAGTAAACTTTACTCTTAGGATGTTCGAAAACCTCTAGATTAGAAATTTTACTCGCTCTGATAATGTACAAAAACATCAAGTTATTCACTCTGAGAATATTGCAGACGTAGAATTTGTAGGCAACATTTTTTGAAAAGTAACGGAGAGTAAAGTTGAAAATGGAGGAATGTCAAGTCAGTTTAAAATAATTCATAGTCAATATGCATGCGTTGATTACAACAAGCTTGGAAATATGCAGGTGGCTAGTGACAAGATTTTTTTAATGGTGAATTTTTGTACTCGCACTGTTAACATATTTTTGTTCTCATTTTCGCGAGCCGGTTGTTGCGAGTGTATTGTTATTTAAACGTAGGTAATTTAATTTAGAGTGAGGTTTGGGTGATGTAAGTAAAACGGATAAATGTAGTTTGTCAGAAAAGATTGAAAATTTTCTTGTAAACGCGCCATTTACCATATATTTACACAACCTTCCAAACATCCTCTTTGCTCTAGATTTGACGTCGTCGGTTAGGCACCAAGTCTACTCTGCGAGAGCTCATGGGTTCGAATCCCGGCTCAGGCATGGATGTTGTACTGTCCCTTCACCTCACTTCATCCTCATCGACTCTTTAAGACCTCGTAGAACTCGCTCACCTAACCTCTAGCTCTTTGATTGATTAGTACTCAAGGTTACTTCACATTCTGTGTAACGTTCTGGAACACAGCCCACAGACGTATAACAGACGCTGGGGTTACGCAATCCGCAAGCGGCCTTCCAATGCTGCGGTAACCCTCGGAGCATGCGGCGCGCGGCTTTTTATCTTTCCGCCAAAATTAGATAGCGCGGGCAACACGCCTCTGGCACTGGCACCGCCACATGCCCGCAGAGACAAGGCTGCGACGCAATAGTGCGTGGCCGGCCAGATATACTTTCTCCGCCCCCTGGATGAGGTTAATACTGCTACAAGTTGGAAAGATCAATGTTACAAGTTTGGCACAGGGAAAATTTCTGTCGCTTGAACGCTGATATCGGTAAGACGTGTAAACGGACCAATCACTGAGCTTTCCAGAATTTTCAGTTATACGAAGTTGATAATAAGAAAGATGAATTTCTTTTTTCACTTTAAAATTAAATGTATTTTACTACGGCCTTTTAGCAATATCAGCACAACTAGCGAAAGGATTTTTCCTGTGCTAAACTCCTCCATAAGAAAAAAAAATTTGTAACATATAGTAGATAGTATATAGTATTGAAATGTTGGGCTTCGCCAACATTCTATAATCTTGATTGAGTTTGAATGATGGCATGCCACATCGTTGTTTTCTGATCTCGAACCTGAACTTCAAATAAAATGTTGTCAATACTATGAATTTTTTAAATATAAAAAAACTTAATTTGGTTTTGATACATATCTTGGCGTAGCCTGTGGCACAATTTTTCAGTGTTGTTATTATTTCATTTCGGTAAGTCAGTTGGTTTTCTTTTCAAGTATTAAACCGTTTTATGTAAATTTAGACATTTTACATGATGTTATAGGAAAATTATGAAAACTAAAATTTTATTTGTTACAGTTAAAAATAGTCACAACGTATGTCTGAAAAACAAACCATATATCGCACAAATATATAAATTTTTAAACAATTAAAATTTTCCGTTAACTCTACTTTAAGGTGACCGCATAAGTCGAACTTTTTATTGCGCGTTCGATTCCAAGAGGTGGGGAGAGCTAAGGGTGACAGTGCACGCGCATCACGCCTCACCCTACACCCTAAAAATAGTTTGTAAATTTACCAGACGTGCGTATAGGAGCGCTAAGAAAGTAGGCATGGTAGAACAGTTTCCCAAACATCCATGGTAGCACTCATAACCGTTCTTATAAAACAGTTAAATGTATACTGAAGTTACCAGACTTGTACTGTAACAAATGTAACAGTTTGCATATTTACAAGACGAAGTATGGTAACTGTAACATACTGCGTCTGGGATAATAACTTCCTAAACATTCATGGAAGTATTTTTTACAGTGTAGCCTCTAGTCACAAGTCAATTAATTAGCGTGCACTCTTCTCACTGACTACTCGCCTCTACAGTATGTGTGTTCTAGTAGTGACCCGGTCATTTAATATCGTACTATTTCAAATAATCGTTTTTACTCGTCTATGCAATTTTTTGATACTCAAACCCAAGATTATCGTGACTAAAAAGAACGGCAAAACATTTTCGCTACTTTCGGTGCAAGAAATAAGCTTTAATGAATAATGGAGGACCTGGAAATGGCATAAACGCAGGCAACGCTCTTGAATGCTATTCGTAAGCAGACATTACTTACTTATATTGAGAAATAACACGAAAAAATAATAAATCTGAGAAAATTCGAGTCACTAAAATTTAGACAACACATACAATAACTAATATGAAAACATTAGGCGCATTTTGGCGGTTAAATTGGTAGCACGTTTCAGGACCAGAGCATTTTCGTGACTCCGGTAGCAGCAGTGTTCACTAACGCACTGCAAATTGTTTGCTGCCGTTTATAGTTTTCGGCTCCCTGAGCAGCGAAGTAGGGTCGTTTAGAGGGAAAGACTGTTGTTCGGTAATTTCCGTTTGTGTATGATGTACAGGCAGACCTGGATTTGTAATTTAGCGCGTAAATGTAAAGCATTTCACGTTGTAGAGCGCTGTTTTCAGATTTTCACACGAAATAATAGTTTGAAGAGAAATTTTGAAATTCCCGCCCGTCTCGGAAATTTCGATAGCAAATAATAATTTTCGCGCTTGCTTGCAATTGAAAATATTCTACTGAAAACACTTGTAACCAGCCTGTTACCGATTCAACCGTGAAAATACGCCTCATGTTACACAGAAAACAGGATGACGCAACACCGATGTCAATAACACAAGACTAGACGAAACAACGAAGTAAGCACAAAATAAACGTAAAATAATTGTACCTAGATTGTTTACAAATTATGTATTTAAAACTATCGATTTTATTTACATTTAATACAACATTGTTGTACTTAAGGCTCGGTTTCAGGCGCCACATTGAATTTTATTATTTTTCGCTTTTTTGGAATTATAAGAAGAAAAATGTTACGATTATACCTCAAATTCCATTAACATTTCGCTACAGTAACAGACCTTCCGATTTAGCTGTTAACATATAATTACGCCGCAATGTGTGTGGCAAATTTTTTTATAGTCATAATTTGCCCGACAATTTGCGACCTAACTATACATTACTAACTCTATTCCCATGCTTGTGTTGTACCTCAAGGTAAACAGAATTTGCGGTATAGTCACCGTTTTGACATTTTTCTTCTCAGAATTCCATAAAAGCGAAAAAATAATAAAATTCAATATGGCGACTGAAACCGAGTCTTAATAAGAATATATAGGTGGAATGACATTTTGCAATTCACTGATAAGCGTACAAGGAGTGAGGTAACCGTATTTAATGTTTAATTATATGCAATAACAGGGCAGTGATGTTCTTAACGGTTGATAAGAGGGCGTTGTTGAAAAATTCTTCAATTGAGATGAGCACTTTTTGAAAGTTATTCTATAAAAACTGCAAAATAGCAGTCGTTGATAGTTATATTTGCCAACTTTATGAGCAAACATTTTATCCGGAATGATGTATTTGTTAAGCGTGATATCTTGCGCCGCAATTAAATGTACGAGATATCGGCGTCAGAGATTGTTCTTCACATATACGTTAATTGGGAAAAAAATTTTGCTCAGAAAGTTGGCAATAACGGTTGTCTAGAATGGCTGATTTTTTATTTTTGCAAATTGCTTTCGAGAAACCTATAATTCTGAACTGAATTATATACCGTGAACTCTTAAAGCGTGATCGGTTTGTCGTGGACCTCTTATAAATTGGTAATTTTAATGACACATTCTTTACATAAACACAATTTTGTATGCGTTTCTTCAATATTCTCGTACGCATAGAGTGCTTCACTAACGGCCACAATAGTGAAATGTGGAATGTGGTTTCAGGAAATATTTCTGTACGCGGAACCTCTCAAGCTCGTTAACACGTGAATAGAAAGGAATTTAGTTGTTGACTTGAAATATGTGTACATATATATATATATATATATATATATATATATATATATATACATACATACATACATACACGCACACACACAAATGTTTGTCGTGATACGCCGTGAGATTTTCCATGAAACGTGAAACACTTCCTGCTGTTGAATATAGAGTGGGTACATAAGAAGCAAATTACGTCAGAGATTTATGTTGCTGTACTGAGACGGCGAATGTATTTCTGAAAGATATAATGTATTCAATGCCATTCTGTTTATAGATGTGATCCTGGATGCTACTGCTGTAAAAATTCAGCGAAATGTCATGCTGCACTTATCTACAATTTTTACACAGTGCCCTTGAGCAATTATTTAATAAACTGGAGCAAAAGAAACATTTCGCTTAGTTTAAAGTTGTCCCGGAAATAAATACAGCAAAATGAAAAGAAAATACAGTTCTAGTTATACTCAATTTTGTATAGCGTCAGTGAAATTTGAAAACTACGTATGAGCAATAACTGTTAATATTTTGCAATATGTGTCACAACGCAAGATACAATTTACGGTGCAAATTATGAAACAGACATGTCAGGTTCATTGAGGAATTAAAAATGTTGACTGACGTAGCATAATATATCTGCAAGTCCTAAAAAGTCGTGCCCTTGGAACTGTCATATTTTATCGAAGTTATTCGAAGAAAGAGTGTAATATATTTTGCCATCTTGGTGAGCAAACGTGTTGCCAGAGTGAGAATGCAGGGTCACTGTGAAGTATAGGTCAGGCCATTGCTTCCCCTCACGACGATCCGTGTTTGACTCTTGGCAGTGTCACTCTCTAGTATTGCACGTGGATGATACCGTTGGTTGGCTGGAGGTTTACTCAGGGTACTTTAGTTTTCCTTGCCCTTCCATTCCGTCGCTGTTCAGATAAGACCCACTAGGACGCACTCTCCATCTTCTGGCGTATAAACACCTTATATTGGCCTCGACTTCACCATCATAATAACTACTATTTTTCCTTACATAGAAGATTGTGCTACTGTAAAAAAAAATTATTCTGATTAAGAACACTTTGCACAAATTTTGTCGTGGCCTGACTAGGAAAATAATTTTAAGCTCATATACAATGCCAGATTTCCGACTGTTTATGAAATTACCCGTTCATCTTGAATCAGATTTAAATACGGATTTCTAGCATCAATATTAGAAAAGGAAATTGAGTCATAATTAATTAAGTAGACATAATACTAGGGCGTATATTTATCTTCATTGTTGTGGCGACTTAGTAACATATAAGTAAAATTAAAAAAAAAAGTAGCACTTTTAGTTTTGTAATAATGTCGGCAATCAGTACTTGGTCGCCGGTACCATGTTATTCCTATGACAGAACTAGGATAAACGGATATAGTATTTTGTTATTAGCTGGGTAGTTGTAATGTGGTACGAACAGTCAAAACACTGTGAAAGCGGTTATGCTTTAATGGGAATCTGTAATGTATTCTTGTTCGCATTGATTATGTTTCTTCTTACGGAACTAGTTCAGACTAGAACAGAATATTCGTTAACACAGGGTTGAACATATTTTTTTTAGCGACGCGCTTATCGCAAATATTTAATGGGATGAAGTGGCTTGTGTTTACTACACTTCTGTTTTGTAACTGCTGCTGACGAACATTCACACCAAGTTGAACTTCAATACGACCTTTGGTATTACTCTTTTGAGAATTGACATTCACCATCCACAACTGAGAGAATTATGTAACATGCTAAAAACTGTATTCCTTCGTAGTTACCAAGCATGAACGAGTTTTAAAGTCTGTTGAATGTTTATTGATTACTTGTCCTCCGACATGAATATTTGTGCGCGATGAAATGCGTGAACAATGTTTGTAAGTCACGTGAAAGTATTTAAATTAATGAGTAACGGAAAAGTAGGAATTGGCTAAAAGTAAAAATTTAACAGGAACTTCAAACTATCTGTCTCACATCAAAAAGCGATTAATCATACATAACCTTTTCTGAATATAATTTTACTAGGGAGATAATTGTTTCAGTAACTGTTGGTTGCTCTGTCAAAAGATTTTCTGCTAAGTGGTTTTACATTCACTTTCCAGTCGGTTTCCCAATAAACAATATTGTGAGGAGTAAATTCGTATGAAAAAATAGAATATCACGCTTATCTAAATTCCGATCATAGGAGACTGCAGGAGAAGTTTCAATAGCAAACGTTAATATTCAGTTTCCGATTTACTTAGACTGTCGCCCAAACACAAAGATTCCATTACACTACCAAGAAAAGAATATATTGCTCTCGTGTAATGGATTCATGCCGTGCATTTCTAGTCTACCTCCCTAACTATTTTCTTTCTTGTCTACTGGGAAATCTATTTTGTTTGTCTTTCAGGACAATTCTATAGAGACAAGTGCAGTCACCTATTTTGTCTGGTGACTTTAGCAGTATGAACGAAAATGGAATACCTTAAATTTGTTTTGCAGTACAAATGTGCCCTACCAAAAGAAAAACGTTATTCTCTGTTGTTATTATTATACTGAGAGTTCCGAATTTAAAAATAAAAATATACAACTTTAAATTAACTATTGATGTAGCTGTTTATTGTTTATGATAAATTTATTAGATTTCGTGTTTTAGAGACATTATCTTTCTCCCCTGGGATTTAAAGCACTGTCGACATTATTACGGAAACTCTAATAAGGGGAGCATGAGTCTACAGAGACTGTACAGTAATTTGTTTTCGTTACATTTATTTGTTTTTAGGAAACGGCATATAATATTTGAGTGGCAAAATGTCAGACATATTGAAGCAAATAACGAAATTCAATGCTCATAATCGTATGTATGCACATTAAATGCTTTTCTGTAATACGTTTTTTTTGTAACAATGTTTTAAAAGATTTAACTGATGAACAAAAGACCTTAAAATGGCTTCAGTGCGGCTAGACCTCACATTTCAGTAATGAAACCTACTTCATTCGTGTATGTCTTAAATTTGAGTGGAGTGTGAGTATTTTTCCCAAGACAACGTCGTCCTTATTCGTAGTTGTTAATGCCATAGACCACAATGCGCACAAACGCCGTTATAAGCTCATTATATTTGTTTACAGCAATAAGTTACGCGATTTAAAATAAAAGGTTTTGTCAAATTATATAACGAATTAAATTTACGCGGAGGCTACCAGAATAAAAAATATTTGTATTGACACAAAACAAGCTAACGCTAAGACGTAAAAAGTAATCGAGTGCCAGGGTACATTACCGGCTAGCAGGTATGATGTACCACGCAACAAATTATGCATTGAAGGCGTCAATATTTCTACAGATTTCCTCTTCTATGCTCTCTGTAACCTACGACTTAAACGTCTTTAAACAAACCATTTTAAACTGTTGAAACTTTCGTTCCGTACGTTTGAGATAAGGTAAGTGTGGTTCACGCTCGTCGACAGCGAAGTCATTGGAGACGGTGACACACAACTTGGTAAAATGACAAGAGCTGGGAGAGGATTCGGCCCCTTTTTTTAAGAAACTTCCCAGCATCCGCCTGGAGCGATTTCGTAAAACCATGGAAAACCGAAATCAGAATGACCGGATCAGGGGATCGAATCCGAGTCCTCCCGAATGATAGTCCAACGGTTTACAGATGCATCAACTCGCTCGGTTCCATAAGTTTGAGTACTTCTCTAATACTGATTCCATAATCAGAAGACAATTACAAAATATGTAAAACATGTTGTTAAACCTGAAATTATTTACGTGACCAGCATATGTTTTGCTGCTTCTGGAACTAAGTTGTTATTATTCTTAATCTATTAGAGTCAGGAGTAGCTTTGTATGGTTTAGAATATTCACGTCAGAAAAAATGTACGTAAATGTCTAACACTATCAGACTATAACGTCTACATTTATATTAATTGTCTTAGATTAAGTACATCAGTAGTTTCAGACGCAGCCAGAGAAATATTCTGTAAAAAATTATTCCAGACATGCTCAAACATTTTTTTAGTATTTTAAAAATATTTTATGATTACAGTAATTTCTTAAGTTTAAAGTACACGTTCCCAAAAATAGTAGTATTGTAATTTGTTCGCGTCTCCACCTCCTGATCATGCCATAATGATTCATACCGGTCGTGACCATTACTGGGAATCTGAAGGAGGCGGATTACTCATCGTACATGACGTGCTTCCAATAATGGTATCTCAAGACGTTGAGCATGTGGTAATTGCAAAGGTATAGGTGGTTCGTAATAAAGTGAGCCCTTTTGAAGACCATCTTCCCCAGAATAATAATTAAAATGTAGACGTTAACTTTTGAGTACTATATAATTCGTACTCTTTGATTGTTGCTTAGGATTATTTGTTTATATTAAAAAGTGACAGGAAAATAAAAATTATCTGATATTAAAAAATTACCAGTGTTTCAAAAGTGCTCATTTTATCGTGAATTATGTATACATCATTCTGAGAGCTAGAGGAGAAGGCAGCTACGAATAGACATTCACATGCTGTTTTTGTCAAACTCGTGTACCTGAAGCTTACAGGAAATATGTCACACGCATCTTACTAAAGCCACTGGAAACTCTTCCGAAGAGAGATTAACAAAAAAAAATATGGCGTTAATAAACAGCAACTGTTCAAGAAGTGAAGGAAATTCTGATTGCAGTGTTTAGCATATGTTCTATTTTGGTGGGAGGGCCAGGCCAATGTTGAACATTATAGAATTGCTGCACAAACTTTCCTTACATGTTACATGTATTTTCGCCTGATCTTGAAACAGCTGACAGTATTTTTAATGAGTAAACAATTTGTCCTTTCGTTTATTCCCTTATGTGTTTGGAATTAACGCCTGTTACATGGAGTTTTGGATGTATAAATAATATGTTACATACATGAGTTTACGCACTATGAAAATTCATTTCATTATTTCAGGGAGGACAATCCATAACATGTAAAGGCAACCCATAACTTGTGGGCGAATCCCATTAACTTCTAGGTGAATCCCATTAACTTATAGGGAATCTCACAAATTTTTTAAAATGTGTTCTATGCATATCTACTGCACAGCTTGTATATTCCGTACGCTTCTACGGCTGCACGATGCTTGGGTGTTTATAATACAAAAATATACTATCTTGGCGTCTAAACGACCATTGTTTTATTTTATGTATCACACAAAATTACTCGAAATGCGCCATTACTGCATCATGTAGAGACCAACGAGCTATATATAGAGAGATGAACTTTTCGCGAAAATAAATTTGCCTCACTTTGTGTCAGTGACTTGTGTGCACGTCTGCAGACTTGCTTCACGGTCAGAGATTGGATGTTTTGACATTCGTGTGTCGTGGGGTTTTACACGCAAATCACAGACGTGTGGTGTTACAGTAACCTTATTGTGATTGGTACAGTCAAATGAGAAACGTCACAGCTCAAAGGCACGCTGCCAATATCTATGAAGCAGAACTGCAGACGTGCACATAAGGCACTGGAACAAAGTGGGGCAAAATTCTTTTCGCGAAAAGTTCATGTCTCTAGCTATATAGTAAACATAGAGGGGCGGAAACGCTTCCAAAGTGAAGCCCAATTGAACGGCTGTTTTGACCCTAGAAAACATGGCGAACAGCAGTGTAGCCAACATTATGTTAAAAATTATGTCATTATGTTCGCATAAAATCCGTTAATTTTATTAGCTTCACTATATTCCCGCTTAACAAAGGAAAAAATGCCAATAATTATTGTAATATATTATCCTGTAATAATGTTTAAGTTAGCATAATCGCTCTCGTCTCTCGACCGGATATAAGAGTCTGCCATTTTAACTAGAGTCAAAATACCATGTTCAATTGGGCTTCACCTCAGAGCCTTGGAGATTGCTGTTTCCTCCCCTCTATGTTTACTATATAGCTCGTTGGTAGAGACTAATGCCTTATAACGGCATATAGACGCTTTTACTTTCTGGTGGTTCTTGTAAACGCATTTGTCGTTGCTTCTGGGCTGCATTCATGTCTTGTTGGTATCTTGTGCTGACGTTTCGTTGTACCTTGCAGCAGGCATCTTCACAGCAGACAGCAAACTGTAACACCCAGAAGATGCCTGCTGCAAGGTACGGCGAAACTTCAGCACAAGATACCAACAAGACACGAATGCAGTCCAAAAGCCAAGACAACATTTTTGACAATGGACACGAAAGTGTGCCATGTTCCTAGTAAACACAATTTTAAAATTTCTATCTCATAGAATACTATAAACATCTGTGATGTCCGATTTTATATCTGGCCAATTACAGTTACACTGCGATCGAACTTTCATGTATCATCTTATTTAGGCAGTAATAAACCATTACAAATCTGTTTACGTAATATGTTTTATCAATTATGCAGGGTTATCTCAAAAGGATTTCCTAAACTGAACGACACGAAGCCCTTTTGTTTGTCTCTGCTAGCACATATTTGTTCTTTTTTACGCTTTCCAGTGAAGCGAAATAGTCCAAATAAAACATGATGTTACAGTGAATTTATCTGCACTGTGAAAAAACTCCCTAAAATGTTTAGGAAGTAATTAACCTAAACGCAGTATGGGACAGTTACTATCCTGCCGCCTTATAAATATGTAAACTTTTACAGTTGTTACAATACAAGATTGATAAATTTAGTATATATTTGACTGTTTTATAAAATATTTAGGATTGTTACCAAGGTTGTCTGGGAAACAATTCTACCATACCTACTTTATTAGTGCTCCTATACGCACGTGTGTCAAATTTACAAACTATTTTTTAGAGTGTGGGGGTATCCCTGCGGTTATAGAGTTTTAAAATATTTTGTTGGCGTTTCCGAAGCTCACTAGTGTAATGCAAGTGTATTATATTAAACTTATTTTATTTACAAACGAATCATACGAAACATGATTACCTTAAACACACATTTAAAGTACCTTTGAAAGACAATATATTCTACAAAAAATGTAGGAAACCTCAATTTGCGTAAGGCCAAACTCAAAACGCATTTGTAACTTAATAGTAATAGCGAATTGTAGGATGATGGTGTCAGTACCATTGTTTTCGTGTGTAATGTGCTTCAATATTCCTACCACCGATTTACTTCGGCATACCATTTGCGTAGCCGTAATTGAGTTTGAAACCCTGCATTGAATCTAAAGGAATATCCATTTTTGCAACGTGTACTACCTTGAAATAGAAACAATCACACAATGGTGGAACAGCTGCAACCAATAAACAAAGGAACGTTTACGCCATCTCGTAACTAGGAAACACAACTTCTAAATATCCCGTTCAATTTGACGGTACAAATTATAGGGACAAGACATGAATTTACAGCCAAATAAATAATTGTGTAGTTCCATATAAATCTCATGTTGATTCAGGACGGAGTGTATTAATTTCACATGCTTGTAGTCTATGAAAAAGTCGAAAGTGTCTTTTCAATTTTTCTTTAAATAAATTATAGTGTGAGTAATAATACTCCGAAAATCGACTTCAAATTGAATCAGACACTTCGCATTTCATTGTTGTGACACTTTGAGTGTAATTTCTTAGCATCTAGTTATTTTATGTTCAAAGAAATAACATTTTACATTCGATTTTTCTGGTTACCATTCTTCTCACAATGATTCACTTTACGGAAAAAATTTAAAAAAAAATTATTATTATTGTTCATTTGCTATCACCACGCGAAATTAACCCACTCTGTCCTGAATCAATGAGTATACTCAGTCAGAATTGCTTACATGACTATATAATGTGTGTGCGGTGAGGTCAGTGACATGGTGTGGGATTCTTAGGGTCAGCTGGGAGGAGGCTGGGAGATCCAGTCATCTTGAAGTACCGCGACACCAAATGTGGTTATGCTAAACAAGTTCGAAGCGATATATCATGTATGCGTGGGCTCATGTTTACGTAGGATGCCTTACTATGTACGAGTCAAGTTATCCACTCGCCAGCCACATTAAACCAGTTGGATAAATATAATAAGAACTGGTTTGCAGATGTTCGCGTCTCATTCACTGCGGCAGGGTCAACAGTATTTGGTGGAAAATTTTTTGAGCATGGACCACGTACTTTCTTAAGTCAATGCAGTTATTTTTCGTCTTTAAGTTTTGTCTGTCATACAGAGACTTACACACCTTCCTGTGGTAAAATTGAATAACGCCATGTGAAGTAAATAACGAAATCGTGTTTGCGGCTTTCATTGAAATAAAGATTTGCCTTTTCAATTTTATGAGTCGTTACTGTAGCCTGTTCTAACTTGTATCAGGCACTCAAGCAAAAATGTGAGGACAACAGCGTGCGGCCACAGACTAAATAGTAATACAGACGCGAAATGACGTGGCGGCTCGTTTGGTATTGGCGAACTTCGCAGCTCATTGGCTGCTCGAGACTGTTGATGCCAGCCCCGGGTCTGTTTGGCTCCTGCATGTTACGGCAGGTTTCCTATTGGCCTGGCTGCCGGTTATCAGAGCAGCTGCCTTACACTGATTGGCGGTGGGCGT
>PNEQ01057556.1:0-16468 GCA_003012365.1 Medauroidea extradentata
GTTGGAGAGAAAGCTTACCAGTTTACTAAAAGACGTGGCTCCGGTGCCATGACGGCCTCGTGGCGAGCGGACATACGCATCGAACGAAAGCGTGGAGACGAGTGGCTCAGCTCACGCAACTCTCCACCCGGCAGACGGCCGGGAGGAGGGGAAAGGAGGGGAGGAGGCACGAAGGCGGCCGACCACGGCCGAGCGTAACAGAAGCACATTCTTGACGTCGGGAACGGAGGGGGGGGGGGGGGAAACGTCTCGAGTTCATTAGGACAACACACGGCGGCTCACAGATTCAAATTCACCAATCTTCTGAGAGAAGGCAGAGTCAATGTTTATGCATTCACAGCTTGTTATGTATGAGGACTGGGCGGAAAGGCCAGTACAAGTGGAGCAGGGACGATCTCTGATCGACTGACAAAGATGTATAACAACTTTCGTACCAAATCCAAGTTGTTCCTCGTCCTTCTGAAAAGTATGATTTCTGAAAGTGTCTTTGCCATCATACAACAGCAAATCATATACAATACCCGAGACTCCACTGCTGATAAACGTTTTAAACCCCCACTTGTTAGGCTTGTTTTGAATGTACTGTCTTCTACAACCAGCAGAAGTTCCCTTGTAGGAAATTATTGTCTCATCCACAGATGATCTATGCTCTTGTTCAACAGTCATCCAGTTTATATGAATGCTTGTAGTTTCTTGTAGTACCGATCATTGTTTAGTTCCTCGTGGTTGGCAAAATGTAAGAATTTGCTTAGTGCCTGATAACATTTCAAAGGCATGACATCAGCAGTCAAATTTTATCTCTTCAGAGCCGACCAATAATCAATATTTGCAGGTAGGTTGACAGCATCCATAAATAACTCCATAGCTAAAAAATCTGATATTTCATTTTTGTTGGTAGCTATACATAAGCAGAAGTTTGAAATGAATAAAATATTGGTTTTGTGGATTATGAGATCAATTAATTGGTCATAAAAGAACATTTTGAAATTCTCAAGTGTTGTTTTCTTACCAGAAGGGACACTATATTCCGCACCTGTGCTGATATCCACTTCATGTAAGAAATCTTCTATCAGCCATCTGAAATTGTTCACATTTATTTATATTATTTCAAATTTATATTTATTTTGCATAGGTAAGTTTACATAGCACATATGTAAAATTTGTGTTTACCTGAATTCTTTTCGTGTGATGTTCCTTAAGAGTTACACCAATTCTTCTCCAACGCGATGAAGGCTGGCCATGGTCTGGAGGCAGTTCACGATCTGGAGACTAGCCTCGGGGTGAAGGCTGATCATAGGTTGGAAGCTGGCAACTAATTTATCAGATGGTCCTTAAAAGTCTTTAATTTTGCAAATTTTTGTATAGCATTGGTAGGGCTTATACAATTTCACTGAAACTTGCTATGAATTTTTAGACATTCGCTATTAGATGCAAATTTCTTAAAGTCAGAAATACCGAAAATCTGTTTGTTTCAGTTCTACCAACATTAAACTTTGTTTCTCATTCAATTAGCATGAACTAACAGCCATTAAATAAGTTTTTAGCGAGAATTCAACAGTTGGTCACAATGAGTAAGTTGTAGGAACCAATTAGAAAATTACAGTTGAAAGCCAATCATGGGCTGGAGGCTGGCCTTGAGGAGACTGTTCATGGGCTGAAAATTACAGTTGAAAGCCAATCGGTGGTTTTCTTCAATAGGCAGTTTTAAAATGGTGGAGTGCACGAGAGATTGTATTTGTTCTGCCAGGAAACAAGTTACGTCTGTGAAACGGCCAATTAATTCCCTGTTGTTTTTAACTGTTTGATTGTGTTTTGGTATATTTTACCTGTGCTGCTCACCAAGTTTCAATTCAGTTATTGTTTTTCAAATGTTTTCATTGCAGCTGAAGAAATTATGTGGTTCTGTATAATTGAATGGTCGTTTCTGCAGATTGTGAAAGTTATTTAAGTCACTGATGTCATGTTTTGTCCAAATGCTTACTTCAGTGGAGAAGATAATGCACTGCTATCAAAACAACATTGAAATTTTTTGCAACTACGTTACTTACTGGATTCATAACTTTTGCAATGAAAATACCACACACACGTTTTGGTCTTTAACTGCAAATTGAGAAGAGGTGGCATGGGGTTACCTTCAGATATAAACGTTTTAATGTTAAACGGATGGGTAAGAACTAAATTATGGCTGTGCCAAATATTAAATTTTGCACTCGCACTCATCTTCGTCGCAACCTGCACGAAACTAGCTAGACACACCATTATCACACCGACATGTTAAAAATTAATAACACAATACAAAATCACGTAAACAAATATGTACGATTTATCTCAAAATCAAAGCAGAAGCGCCATGAATGCAGGGAGGGCAGCTCTGGCTGACGGAGGAAGTCTCTTCTCTATCTCTCTCTCGCATGCACTTTCGTTTTCTTTTGGCCATTCAATAGTTCAGTATGGCATGTACACACTAGAAGCAGCTTGAAACTTGCTTACAGTGTGTTCTGCTGGTTGCAGACCTTCTAAGTGGATATCAAGATTCCGAGGAAGGAGAAAGCTTGCTCGATAGCAAGGCCAGGAGGCGTCATGTATGCAAGAGACGAATCACATACAGAGTGGTGTCAACGGGGCTGAAACTTGGTGTTGTCTTGCAGAGAAGGTGGAGTAACTTCTTCCCTTCCGAAAGAGAGATCCCACACCAGGCATGTCGCTTTCCGAGGGCTGTCCAAGGACGGATAGGCAAAGTGGCTTCCAGGAAATGTACAGTGAACTCTCGATAACTATGACTAAAACGTTGGAGAAGCTGTCCGAGTTACGATTTGTCCGGGTTATCAGGGGGTTAGTTATAGGTTATGACCTCGGACTCAACAGCGCAGATTTAACTACTACTAATATACGCAGCGCAAGCAAAATAATTTTGTATGTGGTTCAGTCAGATAGCGAGACATAAAAGTAGCGGCTGTCATTTTTCCGATGTCAATAAATGCCATTACTTTAGTTATCACCCATGATGCATCAAATTCCTGCTGTGTTATCTTTCCAAAAAGGCATGCTGTGTGCTAGTAGGCCTGTACAAGCACATGGAAATTGATGCGGCAGGAGACTTGACAACAGTGTATCAGCCATGACTCAACCCTTACTCATGGACTTGTACACTCTCTGATAAGAACCGATACTGCAGTGCCAAGCAGTCTACCAGGCAACGTGTAGCCTGTAGCCAGGGCCAGGCACGTGCAGACAATAAGAGACTGTTTGAAAGAATGTTTGAAAGAAGTGCGCTAGCATTCACACATCACATCACCGCAGCCAGAAGCAGTGTAACTCTCTCGGGGTTTACTGTAATTTGGAACTCACTTCAAATATATTCACGTAGCGCGAGTGTGTAACAGCACACATTACTCGCACTGTGAAAGTATAAGTTGAACTTTAGGGGGTTTCATAATTGTACATCAGTGTTGAAAATAAAATTATATTAAATGTTACAGTTAAAGGGATACGTTTAAACACAGGTGCCAATAATTATAAACTTTATCAGTTAGCATCTTTTAACCCTTTCAGACCTGAATTTCCTGAAATCATCAAACAAATTATCTGTTTACACATTTGAAATCCTCCAATTTTTTTATATAAATGATATATTTGGTTTTTAAAATTTTATATTTTATTAAAACAAATTTATGTGCACAGTTGTACATATCTCGTCTGCACTCAGCTATAACATAAAAATACAATATGAATCTTTAAAACTGTTACGTATGACGCGTAGCTACGAAAATTAGCACAAAATATTCCCCAAGACCAATACGTAGGCTATCGAAATAACGTACAGTAACATCGAGACTAAACAAAATGGTAGACGTCACCATTTTTTCCCCTACCATTTAGTACAATTTTGATAACAGCAAGTAGTACACATATGTTAAGTACATTTAAGTAAGTACAAACATAAAACATTGTACATAGACAACTAAACAACAGAAAATACTTATGACAAAATTTTTATAGTAAAAATGTTAAAAAAACTAAAAACTCAAATATTATAATTATAAATGTCAATACACTGAAAACATCATGCCTACTTGCTATGATATCGCAAAAAGCTATTCTTATCTTTGTCAAGCACAAATGTACTTTGCACTTTTGGTATTGGATCCGGGATCTGCCTTTACACAAAGGCATTTTACACAGTGTGCCAAGCTGATCACCATCATGGACAGGCAGACTGTTAGCAGCATCCATCTGAATTTCCACTGACTGTCTTGCTTCTCCTTTTCTCCTCTGAACAATAACCTGTGTTGACAGGCTGTCGTCATTTGAAGGTCTACAACGTTTCTTTGTAGTCTTATTTCCTGCATACAACAGTTCGTCCATCACTCACATCCTAAAATGCATAAGGTCAAGCATCTTCTTGTTTGGCAACCCAAGTGCTGCAGCAGTTTTCTTATATTTGAACCAGGACTGCACAACAGCAAGGTCAGACACACAGGTATGGTCAAGAAAATCGACACCTCCCATTCCATGTCAGGTCGTTAAACTTGAACATATGTTTTGTCCTTCTCGTACCACTGATCAACAACATCAGTACTTCTTGTGCCCACAATATTTGAGCCCAAGACAGCAGTTTTATTATCAACCCATTTGGTGAGGGTTCCATCACCTTCAAGATTGGTTATCTCTTGGGAAAAGCCTCTATCCTTCTTGAGTGCCTCCTTATCTGGAATGAGGGGTGGACTACCAAAACGGTTCATTCAGACTGTACCCGCAGCATAAACAAATTACGTGTCGAAAAATAATTTTCAAAATATATTTTGTGTCCCTGCTCACTTCAAATGTGCTACGCAAGCTGTAAAACAGTTGCTGCTTGTAACCCATATGTTTTCAGCATAGGTGCGTCCACTTCTGGCAACTGCCCTTGGTAAATGATAAAATCATAGGCTAGGCCCGATTTTCCACACAGATAAAATATTTTCACCCCCCAAGGGCAGGGTTGTCCCTTGACATATTGCTTTATAATGAATTTCCCACAAAACGGCACAATTTTCTCGTCAGTGCAAAGTTCCTCTTCAAGTTCGAGCTCCAAACATCACGCTCGTATAGCATCGTAAAGCGGCCTTACTTTGTAGAGTTTGTCTGCACATCCTGCTGGCATCTCCAAGCAGTTAACAAGATGAAGGTTGGACCGCAGTTCAAAGAACCTGTCCCTTGACATGTTGTCTAGGAACATGCCCAACCCCAATGCTCTGTCCCAAAATAAACTCATTCTCGGAAACTTGAGGGTCCCTGCTGCCATGTGAAGCCCAAGTAATTGCTGTATCTCTTCTCCTGAAGTGTGTTCATAACTCAGCCTATTCTGCTGGACAGTATACAAATTTGTTTTCTCTGCCATCTCCAGAAACATTTCTTTGGGTATGTATTTGTAATAATTAGGGACCGGAAAATTTCGCGAATTCAATTATCCGCATGCTAGAATCCATATTCTAATTCTTACTCAATCCCGGTTTATTCGTTCATTGTCTGTTGTTACACTGAGTATCAGCTAATAGACAAATTATTGGGGGTTGAATATGCATATGATGATTGATTCTAACATGCAGGTAATTGAAATCGCGAAATTTTCCTGTCCCTAGTAATAATACACTAGCTGAGAAAGCAATTCTTCTGCTTCAATATCTGACGTGATGTATGGCTCCGCTAGAACAGAAATGGGACGGTGACGCCAAGTGATGTTCTTGCTCCTTGAGGTCGTCTGTGGTGCTGAACTTGGTGATGGTTCATTTTGCATGGTGGGAGCAGCACTTGTAGAGGGTTCATCTTGTTCATTGTCCGATGAAGAAACTGTAAGTAGTCTTGAGTTGAGTGGTCTTGTGGTGCTGCTTTCGAGTCACAATTTCTCGTGCTGACCGGAAATGATGACAGTACTGCTGTAGTTCTGTGTTAGTGGTTGAATCAATTATGTTAATTAGTGTAGCTATTGCACCTCTGGCACTTGATTTTGAGAGTGGTTCTAATTTCTCTTCATCTGTGCTATGTTCTGTGTTACTAGGATACAGAACCTCTTGAACAATTTCTTCATCGGGCAATATCTGACAATTAAAGTCCGTCAGCTTCTAATCACTCATTGATGTCTACTTCTGTGCGACCAGTTTCACCACATGCCAACAATGTCTCCTGGTAATCACTGGCTTCAAACCCATTAAAGTCCTTCTCCACACTTTTGTCAAAGAGAAGCTCATTCCATCTATTGGTTAACATTGAGGTTTTTATTTCCTTCCAGGCCAAGGCCAAGTTGAAAATAGCTGATTTGATGTCATAGGCGCCAATTCTCTGTAGCGTTCTATGGCTTCGTGTGTCCTCTATTTCATCTTGTGGCTCTTCCAATTCAACCATAACCTCGC
The DNA here is from genome assembly GCA_003012365.1 of Medauroidea extradentata. Lineage (NCBI taxonomy): Eukaryota > Metazoa > Arthropoda > Insecta > Phasmatodea > Phasmatidae > Medauroidea > Medauroidea extradentata. Next base: position 6,390 of record PNEQ01057556.1, read on the forward strand.
AAAGGAATTTATTTTGTTTAATCTTTTACATGCCGTGATTAGACCCTGATTCATAGACTGAAACAGAGAGGTCATATTCGGAGGCAGCGCCAGGCACTTTATTTTGCCGTCACTTCTACACAACTTCTCACTTTGAGGGTGAGAGGGGGAATTGTCCACGAGCAACAAAGTCTATACTTCATCTATCAAAATCTTCAGAACATCCACCTGAAAACACCACACTTCAGGCACATAATGGTTTTGAAACCAATCAATTGTCATTTCTTGTGTGAACCATGCTTTTTTGGAGTTATAGTAGTGAACAGGCACATTATTTATAGTGTCCTTGAGTACACGCGGCTTGCGAGATTTTTCCACGACGGCTGATTTAAGGCGGTAGCTATCATCTACGTTTTCACACAACAAAGCAGAAAGTCTCTCCTTGCTGAGTTTTCATTGCAGTGCAGTACTGCCATGCTTATAGGCCTGTGTGTTTTCTGATAGTGACCTCCAAAACAGCCTCGTTTCGTCTGTGTTGTAGAGTTGCGACTGAGTTAACTTTTCTTCCTCTATTAAGTCACTTCATAAATGACTCCATACTTCCGGTATCAGCACTTAAGGTTTCTCCAAATATTAGCTTTTTAACTATCCCGTGCCTGTTGCGAAAATGCCACAACCAGCTATCACTTGCTTGGATCTCTGTGTTGAGGTGTACAACTAGTCGTTCAGCAGCTGCTTGTAGCTGCTTGCAGCTCTACACCATGCTCAGCAACATCACTTGATTGTTGCTGTAAATACCATTTGTGCACAGCTTCTTCAAGATCTGTGTCACTAGGCTGTGTGAGACATTTTCTGCTGGAAACTATTTTTCCACATCACACTTTAATGCAAACTGTTTCAGGTTTTATTAATTTTTTAAAATTTCAAACACTGTATGCTTTTCAATACCATAATCAAGACAATGATTCGCGACAGAAATGCCAGACTCACGTTTTTTAATAAATTTTTACTTCTCAGCAGCTGTCAGAGTTACATATTTTCTTTTTGGCCCCATTGTGAAGAATGAATATCCATAACAAGCAAAAATTGTGACTTGTGACACGTGATAACAATCACTCGTCGCACACTAAGAGTGCGCCCGGCCTTGAAAGAGGGGTGGAAGATAGACATCCTAGCTAGCGCGAACAACTGAATTTGACATTGCTTCCGCCGGGTGGGCTGCGTTGCCAAGTCTTTGCCGCATGGGGCAGCGCTGTTAGGTCTGACTACCCTTTGTTGTATCAGATTTGTCCCGTTCTGTGTTGTAGACATTGTTTGTGCATATTATGAACACACACTTTGTAATTGCAGCACCTCACAGTTCAAGAAATTATATATGATAGACAGTTTTGAAATATTATGGTTTAGTAAAAAAAAAAATTGTCAGAGTTTCTGTCAGAGTTATTCGATGTCCGAGACATTGATGCCCCGGATATCGAGAGTTTCCTGTATTGTAACAAAATAGCATGGCCCGATAGTTTACCTCATTGCCATGCTCTCTGAGATGGAATGTTTAAAATACAGGATAATGAGCAAAATACATGATTTTAACACTGTAAACACTGCTTTCATTGCTTACATGGAATATTAGATCTCGTGTCCAATGTAAGTCCACTATAAGTATAATTTATAACTGCACAAATAATTGATTTTATAACGGATATTTGTTATAAACAAATTTTTCAAACAGTGCGCTGTTTTAACATTTTATTTATGTAATGTATGGCAATATGTTTTTACATTGCGTCAGTCCCAAAAAAACCAAAAGAATGTATGTAAAACTTATTAACGTAACATTTTTTAAAAAACACAATTCTTCTTCTTCAGGTGCAGCTTTCTCTTTACTTAAAACAATATCTACAAGTCCTCTGTCTGTTAACTTACTGCACACTTCAATATTATTATCTGCCATAACAAATTTGTAGGAATCATTTAACTGTTCGGCGATAGCAGCCCAAACACCTGGTTTGTCAGCTGAAGTAACCTGATGATGTAATGGTATTGATGCGACCACCAGACTCCACACATACGCCACGGCAACCTTGAATCAACATTATTTTACTCGCAGGCTACTGAGTTTGCTCCGCGCAGAGTGATGTCCTGCTCACCAGCAGAGACTCGAAACTCATCTCATTGGTTATGGGAGGTTCGAAAAATATATTGTCTACTAGTAAGAATTAGTCATTTCTACATCGTGGTTACCAGATGCAATAAAAGAAACACTGAGGTTCAAGGTTATTGTTTGGTTTACTCTGTATAAATTAATCCACTTACAGCTTCCCTCACCAACAACAATAACAGGAAAACAGTGGCCTCGACCAATCTACTTCCAAGGACCTGTACCTCATGATTAATCATAAGAAGCCATCCCAGGCTTGGCACAACGAAACTTTAACAGATTGCCCTGATACATGGCGATTCCCTACCACGTGGCATCGGAGATGCTACTTTTTCCGCACATCTGCACACTTCGACAACTAACACTCTAAGAAGGAACCGAAGGTTCGACTCCACGGCGCTAGTGTCGTCCCCAGAACACTTCCAAGATGGTATGACCTACCAATCATCAACTCGCACAACCATGTACCTCGAGAGCATCCAAATGAAACTTAGGTTCCTTTCCTTGGCTAATTTTCTGTTACTAAGTGAGCAAATAAATCACAAATTATGTACAGTAAATCACAAATTATGTACAGTAAATCACAAATTATGTACAATAAATCACAAATCACCAACTTACAAATTACAAATACACTCTCCTCATTTTCAGCTTCATCTCTCGGGTTTGTACCCACAGTTGGTACAGCGCTATGACGGAACAACACCTCACTCTCTCCCAAGACTTAAAACTGGAAAGATTTCTAACTAGCTCCCGGGAAGTTTGAATATCAACAAGACCACCTTGCATAGAGATTACCATCACAATACTCAAATGCAGTTACCATAATCATTTCTCGGATGCTCTCGCCTATGTGTACAGTTAATATAGAAACGGAGCTAACAATAATCCTAACGGTTTGGCCCACCATACTTACGGTACAGACCTCATACATTACATAAGCTACAGATCTCATACATAAAAATAGGAATGTACTTATTTCAGTTCATCATTATGGTTGAATTCCCTTTTCCATGGTCTTTTCGAGTAAACGCAGTTACTCAGTCCTGGATACTTATGACTATATGCGTCCTTGCACTTAAAACCCACTGTTATTAACTTCTTCGGCGCACCGCCACACTAATAGGCCAGACCACTACTCATCGGATGACTTCACACATATACAAATGTCCTGCAAGCATCCTGGGTTTCTATTAGGCCTATAATGTCTCCAGGGGGGGGGGGGATGAGGACAGCACTTTTAAATTACTTTACGCCACAATGCATTAATGTCACTATTAACTTCAGATACACACCAAGTACAAAAAAAAAAAAAACTTGGTACAAAATTCATTTAGTGGGCATGGCTAAGTGCCTTACCATACATAGGGCAATGCATCCCCATATATGTAGTGAACGTGTGGTCAGATTAATTTTTTACCAAACCAGCATGTCAGATGCCTGCAGCTATCACTTCCGGCACAATTTTGACAGGAAATTGCAATTGTTGTAATGGCTTGCAACACATTCCGTTTGTAGACAGTGTTTTTTTTTTCAGCTAATTTTCTCATCACAGCATTTACTAGCATCGTGTGGAACTCTCATTTCAAAAGTTTGAATATACCTTGCAAAACACTGGTGCAATGTGCTGGCAGGAAAACTAATTCAAGCGTTATTTAACTTAAATTCTGGATGTGCAGGCTAACAGTCAATGACAAGTACGATTTTGTGGTTCTTGATACGTATTTTTGCATCGAAGCTATGGAACTACTGTTCGAATAGCTGCGGCATCATTCATACTTTTTTATTAGCTTCGTATATTTATGAAATGTGGGTCAGCACCTTTGGAAGCCCAAGGGATTCTTTGATTTGCCAGTTACAAAAAGTTTATCATGTCCATCCATGTTTGCGCATAGAAGTACTTCACTTCCGTCGTTTATAAGAATTTTTTTTCACAGCCATGGTCTTGCAGGTAATAAATTATAAAAAAAATCCCTCTAGTTTTGGACAGTTGGTGCGTTTTCACTGGGCGAACGAGCAAACAGTTATGAACAAACATTTGCTTGTTTGGTGTGTTTTCGGTAAAGAAAAGAGAAACACCCGTTTTCACTAGGTGAGCAAGCAACCAAATTGCTGTGAACGAAAATTGCTCGTTCTGGCAAGGAAAATGGTGTACCTGTTTTCACTGGGCGAGCGAGTGCCACTGTAGAACATGAGTTACTAGAGGAAACATCCCGAAATGGATTACCATGAAGCGTTAATTTTGGCTAGTGGTGCGTTTTTAGTAATTGGTTTACTGCTGAATAAGTAATGAACTATTAAGATAGTCGTCTGCTCGAGCCGCCGATCAGTGTGTAGAGCTTCGGCCATTATAGATTATTTGAAAATTGCTCAGTGCACATGATTGATGTCTGCTTAGAAATAGCACTTCAAGAACATTACATTTGTATATACCCATTTCAAATTCATCATGACTCATTATAGCATATTTTCTGGAAGCTGAAAATGGTGAAAATTTGAGTTTTTATGGTCTTTTTTAAAGATATAAATCTTGGTGCAGAATATTTTAAAAGGTATAGGAGTGTACAATACAATTTATCTTCAATATCAAGTCATAAAATGATACGATCACCACTAATACTCTCATACCGGTGTGTTGTTGGCAAGAAGACAGCACGCCAGTTCAGTGACTTGCACGTAGAGGCTAGGGAAAGGAGTAATGCCCATGTTGTTTCGTTCTTACTGTGCCTGTACTTAAAGAATGTTCATCCAGACGGCCATCTTGAGGTATTCAAGCCTCTCTCCCCAAGTAATTATCTATAGTGCTAACTTGAGGTAACCATCACATTTCAATAGCCATTATATGTAAAATGTCATACAAAATAATTACTAGCCCTATATAAAAGAGCTTAAACCTTTTCTACGTGTAAACATTGGTTTCCTTCAGCGAGCATGGATACTACGCTGCTGGCTAATCAGCAGCTGCAATAAATTACAGTGTGCCTTATGAATGGACAGCCGAAAAAAATGCACCCGCTTTGTCTTCTGAAGATGCACATAGAATTTAGGCCTACACTCGTAGCAACAGTGGATCTTGAGATGAAAAGTTAAGATGCTGTACTGAGAAGTAGAATTGCTTTGTAACATTTAATGATGAGGGTAAAAGGATGCAGTGGGTTCAGTGGTCCAAAATAGCACAAATTTGTGTGTTAGTTTAAAAATATGAAATTTGTGTAGGCCTTTAGATTCTTCAAAAACTTGACGTCGGTGGGGATTGGATAAGCACGTTGGCAGAGCAGCAGTGTGCTTTCCAGGATAACACACCCGAAGCGACAACCACCGTCTTCCTCGTCGGACCTCCCCACCACGTAGAGATCTTACAGCGAGGGAAACTAGTGCTGCACTGGAGGTTGTGTCACTACAGAACGTATAGCCGAAGGTGGATGGGAGAAAGTGGCAACAATGGGGGTGCTGATCCCCCGGATGGGAGAGCACGAAGGTGCTGAGGTTAGAAGTTGCTTTGGATGGGGTTCACAAGGCGAGGATTGGGTTGAGATGGGAGCTGATAAAGAGGAGGGGGTGCCAAGTAAAGCTGATCCACCAGGCTACTGTAATGCCAGCCGAACAATGGCGTGGCCGTTGAGCGGGGTGCCTCTTCGTGCGGTGGCGGAAACTTCCCTCTGGATCTAGTACACCCCTGTCTCAGGATCCCTAACCTCCAGTGCCCTTTGTACGAGTTTGGCTAACTCATACCTGGCTCTCAACTTCCTACCAGACCTCTTAGGCATAGCATGACTGTGGCTCGGATGAAGGTATAAACGATGTGGCTAGCTGATGGTTGATATCCAGTATCCCGTAGGATCGCTTGATGTAGCATACAAAGCCGTAATGCAATGGAACTAGCGTTGGCGCTGGGCAGGCGGACTTGTAGAGGAGCGCTAGAAGTGTGCCTGAGCACACATATATGCCTTTTCACCTCTCCCAGACAAGACAAAACACAACACCTTTCGGAAAGAACACAGTGTAGTCGTGCTGTGCTATCTTCAGAGGGCGTTAATAAGGAAACCTGAAAGGCATGCGACTTACGCCTCCTCCCAGATGTAGAAATACTTAGACAACCCAATTAACAAACTCCCGTGGTGATCCTAGAGGGTGCGGGCGTCACAGGTGTCCTAAAGGTAGATGGGTTTGTCAACAATGGAGTGGGAAGGTGTGGCAAGTGAAGAAAATATAGGTATGAGGTTGCTGCGTGATTTATTGGCATACGCCAACAATGGAAAATGAACCCTTAACCTAAAAGCCTAAAAGGCGAGTAGGAAAGTAACCGAAGAGCATTAGTTTTTCGTGGGTAGAGCCGTTTATGCAAGTGACAATGCCTCGGAAAGTGGCTCTTGGTCGGCGAAGCTGGACACCTTGCGTAGAAGGCTCTCACGGTCGTGATAGATGCTTCTGGAAGGGATCCGGTGGTCGCTGGTCTTCCAGGCCTGGATCTGTAGCTTGATGGAATGGTGATGGTAGAGAAATATACCGCAGCTGAACTGAACCTTTCAGTTGAAGCAGGTGTACTGCTGCAGAGCTAGCTGCAATAATATCGCGACTGCTGAGTGGCGACTGACTGCGAGGGGCGAGTAGATCGCGACTGATGAGACAGCTAGCTCTTCTGGAAGGTGTCTGGCGGTCGCTGGTCTTCCAAGCCTGGAGTTGTAGGTGGGTTGCAACTGAACTGTTACAGAGTGGCGAGTGATCACGACTGACTTCGGTGGCTCGTGCTTCCTCTTTTATACTCTTCTCTGGGCGTTCTGTGTTGATTGGCCGGCCGCTTGCCTAATGAGAGATGGCACGGACACGAGGGGATCATTCCTCTCTCTCCTGTTGTCTTCCCATGCTGCGGGTGGCGTGCCTACAGGCGGCAAGATGTCACGTAGGAAAAATATGTTAAGCATCCTTGCCCAGTGTTTTAAGAGCAAAGAATAACTAAGGAAGGGTTAGGTAGGCCACGAGGCTGGGTCTTTCTTATGTCTGCATTGGTTTGGAATGGGGGCTTGGAAAATCTCTCAGTTCGTACTGTACCAAAAGCATGGATCTTTTTCTCAGTAAGCCACTGAAGCAACCAGTTGGTACTGAAAAGTTGTCAAAGAACAAATTGCAGTTAGGTGTGGTGATTCTGTCCATCAACTACATTACTACACCTGCCCCCAAACCAAACTGTGCAATCTCGCACTTTAATTCAGTTGTGGAGTCTTGGTACATCAGAAAGTCATACATACAACCAATCTCTCCGCACAAAACAAATATCTTTACACCCCACCTGGTGGGTTTGTTTCTGATGAATTGTTTATGTTCAGCTAACCCTTGAACGGTACCATCTGCTCATCTACACTTAAATTTTCTTCTAACTGAAGATCCATGCAACGACACCTTACTGCATTTTAGATGGGTCTCACCTTCCAAAATCTATCAGATGTATCAGGGTCCTTATTTAGAGTATCTACCACATGGAAACAAGTTCGAAGTTTGTAGACCCTTTTGACGTTCATGTTGTTGGCAATGAGTGGGATGTAAAATCTCGGTTCCCAATACATTCTTACCGTGGGATATCCCAGGTTTCCCATTATCAGATGTATTCCAATGAAAGATTTGATTTCATCTACAGTAGTTGGGGTAAAATTTGGCACATTATTTTGCACAGAGTACAAATTTGTACAATACACCAGGGTGTTGAGCAGTCCTAACAGAAAATACTTTTTAAAGAACTGGGTTGGGGTTGGTAAGTTAACAGCCTCACAATTTTGAGAAAAAATACCATGCCTACTAACTGGAGAAGTTTAGAATGTACCTATAACCCAGTCAATGTCCTTCTTGTCTGTGAAGCTGTACTCTCAAAATATTCTCTTTGAAACTCCTTCTCCATCATACTCGAAAGTTTATTGTGTGTCCATGTGTGTCTGGTAGAGTCACTTGTCTGGTAGAGTCACTTTTGATGCACTTCTGGTGCCAGTATTCGTTCTACATCGTGGAGACACAGACACTGTGGTCGCTGCTGGTGTGGTACTGGTTTCAGGTTGAGGTGTGTTACTGGTTTCAGGTTGAGGTGTGTTACTGTATCCAGGTTGGGGTGTGTTGCTGGGTCAAGGTTTAGGGGTTGGATGAAAAATTGTGACACTGCAATCATGACATAGTTGAAAAACATCTTCAAGAGGTGATTGAACAATATGCCCACCTGCCAATGCTGTTAAATTTTGCAACCCATCTTCCTCATTATCGCATCAATTTTATATCTCAGACACATCACCACTATCCAATAATATATCGCTTGGAAACAATTTCCTTCGATCTGGTCTAATTGCGGGGCAATCATGATCAACAGGTAAACTGTACGTATGATCCAGTTTAACAAATGTTACTAAATATTCACTCACCTTCACAACATAATTATCCTTGCGTATAATGTAAACAAATGTTACTGACAGGCAAAGATAAAATAAACAGTATGAAGACGGTCACACTGTACTATATCTAGTACGATACCGAAAAAGCCTGTGAAAGCTAAGAGAATAGCAACATGAGGTCTGTATAAATTGTATCCGAAAGCGCTTCGGAGTAAGGAAAAAAATTACAAGTTGGGTGTTTTTGTGTTGTCGACGTTCCTTGACAACAGTGAAGTTTGTATCACTGTAAATATTTATATAGTATACCAACAGAATGCAGCAGCATGCAGATTTGTAAGAGAACGTCTTAGAAATGGGACAAGGTGACCAGCGACTATATACCTACAATTTTGTTCCATTAGCTACATGAGTATCAATGCGTCCTAGATATAGTACACAGTGACTGAAAGGGTTGTTAAATCATGTAAAAGTTTTCAGGGGGTGTTGCAATTTGTGAACTTAATCAAAGAAAGTAATTTAATAATCCTCATTACAAATCTGCTTTAGCTGAACTGCAAAGATTACGAAACACATTACCGTAACTATTAAATGTCTAGTATTCATGGGTTACAATGAAAATTACAACAATGATTATGCAGTTTTATTCAGTGCTTTGTTGCTAAGCAACACTTCAACGAATAAATAGTTAAAACTTAGAAAGGAGCTCGTTATCTTTAAACGGCTGAACAGATTTCCTTGAATCATAGCTAAGAACCATCTCAATCACGTCAGCTTTCAAACAAAAGAAAGTACCGTAAAACAGGGTGAATAGGAACAGTGGGGTGAGTAGAAACGAAAGTTTACAATCAAATTTTTCATAGAAAACCTCCTTTTAGAGAAACAGTTGTTATATTTGCACGTAAGAACTGCTTATAAACGATAGTGTCATTAAAAAAAACATGTTTTACTGACGAGTTGTTGGCGAAAAATGGGTTTGAAATTTTGTTCCTATTCACCCATCTGTTCCTATTCACCCCATTTTACAGTACCAAAATTGGTCCATTCATTTAGGAGCTACGATGCCACAGATAGACACGTCAAACTTATAACACCCCACTTTTTGTGTTGGGGGTTAAAAACAGTGTGCTGTAAAGCAATCATAATGTTTTTGTGACAAAACAAGGACGTGGTACAGTAAAACCTCGTTAATTCGAACTCGGTTAATTCGAAATACTACATAAATCAAAGCCATTGCTTGGTCCCGAACGTGAGGATAGGATTTTACATGCTATGGAGTTTGGTTAGTTCGAAATTCGGTTAATTTGTTATTCAGAGCTTTTTTCTGGCCCAAACAGGGATCAAGTCCTAGTAATTCGAAGTTATTTTGATAGAGAAGTCAGTAAAGTGTGCGAAATCTAAGAATAATGCTGTGTCGTGTGGCGTTGTACAGCCCTGGTTTTGTTTTCGTTACCGCACCTGCCCATGTCGCGCTGAACTTGAGGATTCCTTGCTGTCTGCTTGTGCACGGCACTAGAGTTAGAATATGTGTGTGTGTGATGCGCTCAAAGAGAGAGGAAAAGAAGAATGGAAGGCAG
>PNEQ01057557.1:0-24031 GCA_003012365.1 Medauroidea extradentata
AATAACTTTAAAACTTAAAAGGCTGAGAGGAGATGAAAGACAAAGAAAATACAAAGAGAAGCAGCAACAACTTCATCAGGATTAACACCTGATGAATCTTCTTGTGGCCGCCCTTTAGGAAATACAGTTAGCAAAGCCAGAAAGCAGCTTCCATCCAGTCCAAAGAAAAAACGTGCTGTAATAACGAAACTTGTGTTAGAAGTGCTACCTGAAGTAGCCAAAAAGGTACAAGACCGTTATTCTTGCATGAGTAATTTTTTTGACCAGTGTAGACAATTTTCTGTCAGAAGTCTTACTGAAGAAATAAATAAGTACATTGACGCTATGTCACAGCAACGGAAAGATGTCAACCTCATAGAGCCTCTCTTTGACAAATTTTCTGAGTCATTTTAGTATTCAATGCACTTGGACTTATTTGCTACATCACATAGCAAAGTGTCAGTTGATGGTACAGGAGGGACAATAAAACTTATTGTCTTGTGTTTACTAAAGTCGTGTCAGTGTGTTATACAATATGCTAAATACTTTTGTAACCGTGCTAAGAATGTCTTTAAGGGGATAACAGTCCTTCTCACAACTGCAAGTGAGATACTTATGGTGTCTGAAACTATGGTCTCAAGACGGGTTAACATTAATCCTGTTATAACGCTAAACACATCATAGCTTCCAGCCTGTGGTTGAAGGTATAGTTAGAGTTGCATTAACATCCTGTGGTGAAAACAAAGTATAAACTTAAAAAGGTTGTCCGAGGAGTGCCAAGTTTGCAAAGGTCCACAACTGGATTCGTGTGGAAAAATCAGTTTGAAGGATACTGACTGTATTGAAACTGGCAATTTTGTTTTTGTGCAACTGAATGTAATGGGTACTGGTATTAAAACCACTGGACAGAATGTGATCATTTCATATCAAATCACCTAGGGTCATGTGTTAAAATGTCACAGATTGTGTTCAAATTTTTATCCAATGTAGGTACATGTAAAATAAGAACAAATAATTTTTTTCAGAATTTTTGGAGGTAAACCTGAGGATGAAATTTTGCAGCAATTTATGTTCTCTAATGACCTACATCAGTTGACTAAAATTGTTCAAATTATTTTGGTTTCTAAGCTATTAGGTTCATTTAGGTGTCAAATTCAAGCCCCGTTATATTATTTTATCACGTCAGATGGGTTCATTGTAATGTTATTTTACGAGTATTCAATTTCTGAGTTTTATCTGTTTAATTTATTTTATTTTTGTGATGGCTGACATAGGTTAAATATTTTTGTTTAGTGCAATAAGTGTACTAAGAGAAAGGCTTAGTTCAGAAAGTGCAGCTTAAAGTAATTTCTCTATAAATTACCGAGTGCAGATATGCTACTGCTTTGTGGCTCGAGGCACGACAATGCTAGTTTTGAAAGAACTCTGAAGGGTAGCACTTTGATTGACTGAAGAGACTGATGTTTCCGTTTTGAATGCATTATACGAAGAATGGAGGCTTTTTGGACGGTGAATATAGGAGAGAGAGTCATGCGATGTGCGTGCTCTCGTTTTAGGATTTTAATTAGCTGCGAGATATATATTGTGCATCAGGCCGCCTGATTAGGCGAAGACGTGTCGGAACTGCAGTTTGCTGTCAAAGAAGAGGGCCTGACAGTGATAATTTGTGGATATTTAGCAGATTTGTACTACCGCGTCTGAACGTATGGTGCGTATATAGACTTTATTTCGCCAGCACCAGTCAGCCCATAAGCTGATATAGGGAACAGGACGCAGAGGAAACACTCTCCTCGCAGTTCTACGAGAAATTCCAGACGGCGCAGAACTTCGCTCACCGACACGAAGAATAAAGCTAAGTCTTGCCAGCCTTTTGGTCTCGTAGTTAGAGCCTGACCGTAACTGTTGACGCCATCTTCCGATTTTGATGCAGTCTGTAAGAGTGTAATTCTCTGGAAATAATTCGCCCGACGGGCATCTCTGAGTTAAAGAATTCATGTTCAAATCCTAGTTGATCCGTGGCACAATTACAAATAATTATTTAATCTTTTCTAAATGACATAATAAAATTTAGGTATATTCTGCTACACTCATCTTGTATTATCAATGTGGTCTACTTAATATGGTTTCTGAAGGATCCAGATGTTTTTATTCCTCAATACTACGAGTCAGCCAATTATGATTAATTATATTAAAATTGATATTACTTTACGTTAGTCTTACTAATACCACATCTTGTTCAGCCATCTTATGTGTGTCATTTTCGTTACGAGCATAGTACGATATATATTATTTTAAAATTCCTTGGGCTGTAGTTTCTTTCAGTAGTATTGGAGTATATTTTAGGTGGTTCTGCATGCAAGTATTTCTAGGTTCACCAGCGAACGCTTCCAGAACTTCTGTTGGTAAGACATACACTAGTGTTCCCCGCATACACATACCGGATCCTACTTTAGATGAGCAGTGCAAATGTAACATCAAAATTAACCCTGAGATACATAACCTTCATGATTAAATCGCTAAGATGCATCATGTCACTATTGACGTCAGTTAATCCACTTTTGCACTACATAGTTGCATTGCGCTGCCTTACATAGAGAAAGTGGTAGCTGCGTGTGTGGCACAGTGTGTTATACAACATGCTAAAGACTTTTGTAACTGTGCTAAGAATGTCTTTAAGGAGACAACAGTCCTGCTCACAACTGCAAGTGAGATAATTACGGTGTCTGAAACTGTGGTCTCAAGACGGGTTAACATTAATCCTGTTCTAATGCTAAAAATTTCATAGCTTTCAGCTTGTGGTTGAAGGTGTAGTTAGAGTTGCATTAACATCCTGCGGTGAAAACAAATTATAAACTTAAAAAGGATGTCCGAGGAGTGCCAAGTTTGCAACAGTCCACAACTGGATTCATGTGCATAAATCAGTTTGAAGGAAACTGATTGTATTGAAACTGGCAACTTTGTTTTTGTGCAACTGAATGTAATGGGTACTGGTATTAAAACCACTGGACAGAATTGGATCATTTCATATCAAATCACCTAGGGTCATGTGCTTCAATGTCACAGATTGTGTTCAAATTTTTATCTAATGTAGGTACACGTAAAATAAGAACCAATTATTTTTTTCAGAATTTTTGGAGGAAAACCTGAGGATGAAATCTTGCAGCAATTTATGTTCTCTAATGACCTACATCAATTGACTAAAACTGTTAAAATTATTTTGGTTTCTAAGCTATCAGGATCATTTAGGTGTCAAATGAAAGCTAATTTTCAGCTCTTTTTAAGTACACAAAGAAAACATGCAAGAAAGTTAGATTTAAAACATTTGTTTTCATACAATACAAAATTTTTAGTTTTTACAAAATTTGATTTTACTCGTAAATTACAATTATCACACCATTGAAACTTTTCTTCTACAATCATCTTACCACATATTAAATTTAGTAAAAAAATTAAGAGGGTGTTTTTCACTGTTTTTGAAAAAAAATTAATTTACCATAGGCCTATTGTACCAGTATTTATGAATTTGCATGAAGCATTAAATATAATTTCAACATATATAAAAGTACAAGACTGAAAACAACAGGTTAGCATAAAATAATTAAAATACTTACATTAGTTAATTTCCTGTTTAATAAAAATTACCTACTTGTGTACACAAAACAAATACACAGTGCAAGTGATGTAGCCTTAATACTACAATATTCACACAACCTCTTCCACTAATTAATAAAATTACAAACATCTGATAGAGCTAGAAGATCTAAATAATTAATGTCAATGATACAATTCTGTGATGACTACAAAAGTTTTTGCACTAATTACAACAATTATAAAAAAGTTAGATACATTCTTCTGACAGGCTAAAATATTGGACATTATCAACACGCAAATAACAAGTTAATTAAGTGCAAGTGACTCTATACAAAACAATGACATCTATACAGCTTTTCGCAATATCCAATGCCTCAATAAAAACATTACACATGTGATTTACTAGTGCAAGTGATGCATTACATATTTTAACTACTTCTTGTCAAATTAATGTAAATAGTACATTTCATAACTTTGACTTAGCTAGTTCATTAATGTTGTGTTGAATTTTACTCTCAATTATTTAAGTGTGAACTGATAGACTTGTTAGAGAAGGAACAGGTATTTCTCTAACAATGTTTTCAAATGGTAGCCAACTAAAGTCTTCATTATTTGGCAAGAAGTATGTCCCAGAAGGTCAATTAAGATGCATGAATTGATGTCTAGCATCTCTATCACTGTCACATTCACTATTTTCCCTATCTACTACTTTTTATTGTAAATAAGTGCATGATATTATTCAGGTATTATACTGATAAACTCTTATTCCAGAGCCCCAACAGACATCTTGAAAGAAATGACAGAATTCGAAACATGCTTTACAAGCAAGGTTGATTTGTTAAGGGGTTCAAAATAATGATTCTCTCTCGTTCCTGGAACTGAAGCAGCATTGTTGCAGCGCTCTTGTAGAAAGTTTCTGTTTGCACCAACTTCTGATGATGGTATGAAAAACACCTTAATACCTTTGATGTTTCCGTCAGCAAATTTGAATAAATCTACAGCACTAAGAATAAGTCCGTCAGTCGTGTTTTGTAAACTGGCTCTAGTTGCCAACCTTTTTATAGTTGCACCCACACCCTCACACACATTTATTCCGTGACTAGTAGCAAAGAACTGCCATTCAGCTGTAAGTTTGTAATCATCCTCATGAATGCATAAGTTTGCAAAGTTTTTGTAATTTTTAACTGAGCAGAGCTACCATCACTGAAGTAAACAACGTGTTCAAGGAGCAGTACTTCCGACCAGATGTGTTGCAATATTGTTTTTTGAAAGGCAAAAAATGTTGTTGTGTCGTGTTTGAGACAGTCACTAATCATACAAAATGACTTGTTGAGAATTTCTCAGTCACTGTTGTAATAAATCACAAATGGATGCAAAGTTACTCGGATGTTGTGTCAGTGTAAACCCTGAGCAGCATCTTGGAGTATACATGTCTAATTTTCTGCAAAATCTGCAAGAATCAAGCAAGTTTTGTTATTTAAGTTCATTTTCACATTCTTTACATGCTGGCTCTGAGATTTTGCTGTGAAGTAATGTCTTGTGAGAGCTTCCAACTTCACCACCATCATTTCTACAAAGTCATCCACAGATTTTATCAAAGTTTCCAGTGTTTATCTATCCATACACAGCCATTGCTTGAGTCCAACAGTCTCTTGATTGACTAATTACACAATTTGCATGATATATTCATGGAGTAAGGATGTACTTGGGCAATTAGAACAACTATGAGGCTTACACACTTCAGAGGATAAGTTGCATACTAGTTTTTGGAGGAGTTCTTGATATGGTATAGTAAGACCAACACTATGTATCATAAGTTAGACATTTTGATGATGTGTGCAGACGCATACAAAATGAATGCCACGGCTGTTTACAGTTACACATTCTTTTGGGCGTAATTCACAAAACCTTGTTATCCCTAATTTATCATCAGGATATTTTGCCATGTATTCAAAATATAGATCTTTTAAGTTGTGCAATATCGAACTTTTACATTTTAACACACATTTTCCTTTTTCACTTGGAACACACACACTGAACAGTTCTTGCTCGTACTCGTGAGGCGTTTTATCCTCTGAAACCCAGGCTCCCACAAGCAAATACAAGGGCCCAAGCCCACGAAAACACATTCAATTACCACAGGGCAAGTTCCAAGATCGTTACCTATACATGCTTACAGCTATTGGGGATCGAGTTGCTTAAAGAAAACTTTTAATTAGAGACACAAACCAGTAACATGTTAAAGCTCCATATATTTTCCTTAGTTCCAATTTACATATAAAATGTTTTCCCATTCGAATTACACCAATTTTCTTTCCAACTCAAAATCTTTTACAAGTTCAATTATATACACATGTTCCTTTTTGATGTAGTACACAATAACACGCTGAACATATTCATCCACGATTGTTCTCAATTCAACACCGCCTTAAAAATATGGACATCAAATCAGGTAAAACATAATTTGCCCATTGAGGCTTTCCAATATAAAAAATGTAACTTTTAAGCACATGGATCCATTTTGCTCAACCCCATTTCCGGCCAGATCTGCCTGCAGTGTGTCCGCACCTAATTCAAACCAACTTTGAGGGCACAAATGTTCGTCCCTAGCAAAGTCTTACACCCCAGTAGCGGTAACTACCTCGCTACTTAAAATCCCATGCGACTTTCAAAAGGCAGACGGCGTCACATTCTCCGCGGCAACTGTAAATATCCCACCAGAAGAAATTAAGTTCACTCCGTATCTCACTCACCGACCTTCTGTCCAAGCGAAATATTTTCATTCTAGCTCGATTCACAGCTGTCCTCGTGAGCTCTCACTAACGCAAACACAAACCATGCCTCTCAGAAGACCAGGGGTTGCCGAGATCCTTCCTCAGTTCCCCACTCACACCCAGCCAAGTTCGACAGACCCGGTGTGCCCAGGGGAGCAACGCCTTCAGCACACAACCTCTCTCTACCACACCTGACACAAGCGTGACCTCTCCTCTCCTGGCACACATTCCTTTACCCCTCCCTCCGCCGACACTACACCCTCCTCCTCTCCAGGGCTACCCCTCCATGGTCAGTGGAATGGTAGGTCCTAAGTTAAAAGGGGAAGATGCAGCTCAGACGACTGGAGCACCCCTAGCGAAACACTATAGACAACAAACCCAAAACCTCAGGCTTGAGACTAACACCATTCCAAAATACCAGAACTGAACAGACAACTGTTCAACACAATCCTTTACATTTGGTGAAATTCTACTCACATCATCGTCATAATAAATCTCTTTTATTCTTTTGGCTGGAGCATCACTAATGGGGTGTCTTTTCCTTCTATCTGGTGTTCTAAAACTCCACCCTCCTGTAAAACTTTCTGGCTTTTTTTACCAACTATTCTGTTGCTCCAAAATAATCAACAGTTTTTTTTATACTCCATGATTCTGGAACAAATGTCAGTATCTAAACTTTCTGAATTATATTACTGGCTACATATTTTTCCTTAAATTTTTCCCATTAGTGTATTACAATTAGTACAAGTCTTTCTAGATTTACTGCTGGTATTTCAAAGCATATTGGGTTTTTTATGTTTAGAGCTTTACTTGCCTGTGCTATATAACTTTCATGTACCTGCTGTGCTTTATTCTTTAAGTATGAAGTTCTCTCGTTTATCCTTTTTTTTTAACCTTGATTGGTGAACAGTCCAGCTGTTGTTGAGTTTCTGTATGGTAAAATAATTATCTGGTTCATTATCACATTCTGATGAGTTACTTTCATTTTCTTGCTCTGTTTTAATAACTTTTACTTCTTGAACCACTAATTTTCGGCAGGATATACAGTTTTTGAGCTGGCACAAGATCAACAGACTCATGATATTTCTTATAAAATTAAAAAGAAATAGTCTTGAGGCCTCTAGTTCATTTTTCTTATGTTTAGTAAAAAGTTCACTACACACTTTTTGAAGAATTTCAAAATTTGACAGGAAATTACGCCTGTGATATAAACACACACATTGAACATTGGAGCATTTAGTTCTTACCTCTAAAAGTTCTCTATCTGGTTCAGTTAAGTTCTGTTGTACAACTAACTGGGCAAATTGGATCTAGAACTAAACAATTTTCTTGCAGGTGGTGTCCCACACAGCAACTTTCCATTTTCGAAAACCAATACAAAATTAACTGAACATTATTCAACACACATCATACTTGAAGAGCAACTTTTATTGTTGATAGAACAGACTGCATTTCAAACATTCACGAACAATGTCAAGCACAAACTGATTGAAAAGGTTCTGTCTCTATCCACGTGAAAACCTGCCCTGCTGCATTCCCATGGATCGGACATATTCCATCTCTCTCTTCCCCTTGCCATCCCTCTGTGTCCCTAAAATTTCCGCAGCTTAGATGAGGTCACTCAAAGGCTGATAAGAAACTTGAGTATCTGGCATGACAACTTTATTTCTCATGCCATTTAAATTTCAATTTTAATCATATTAACACAAGACAATAACTCGAAAATAAACAAACACACCCTTCCAATATTTTTACTGCATTTAATACATAGTAGAAGATTGTGAAGAAAAAGTTTCAAAGATGTGTTATTTGTAACTTCAGAGTAATTGCAAATTTTGTAAAAACTACATTTTGCATTTTACGGAAATTAATTTTTTTAATTTTATTGTTTTGCATGTTTTCTTTATGTACTTAAATAGAGCTGAAAATTATCTTTCATTTGACACCTAAATGAATCCATAAAGAATTATAACAATTTCAGGTCTTTAGAGAGCATAAATTGCTGCAAGATTTCAAAATTAAAAAATTTCTCCTTCCTCAGGTTTTCCTCCAAAAATTCTGAAAAAAAAATTAATTTGTTCTTATTTTATGTATACCGTACCTTAATTGGAAAAAAATTAATGGAATCTGAGATGTTGCGGCACTATCATGTTTTAAAATTAGGTGATTTGAGATTAAATGACCCTAAGACTATTTTCTTGAAGTACTGAATGTCGACACTGAAAGTAATGAAGTTTTAAAATACATGCACCCAAGTGGGAAGATGTGTATCTGGCCAAAAGAAGATGGCATTCCAACTGAGGACATTTCCGTCATTGTGAATAAAGTTGGACCTCCTAAACTTGTAAATAACCATTGCCCATTCACTTTTCAATGATTCTCCTGGACAAATTTTTGTTGACTGTAATGGTTTGTAGTCCAAGAATTATATTTTTAAGGGAAAAGTAAGTTTGGGAAATAAATTCAATTAACATATTATTTAAAATATTTTGTCACACCCGTAACATGTCGTGAAATTTTATAAAGGGAACAGTAAATAGTTCAGATAGTTAAATATTCTATTTCGTATAATAATCATAAATTGTCATACACAACTGTAATTGAAAAAAAAAAATACAATTCACTATTTAAAATTTGTAATTCACAGAGTTTACAATTTCAATGCAGAATTGTTCAAAAACTGAGGAAACTTATGTCACACCCGTAACAATTTTTTATGAGTTGCCACATACATTACTAAATTTTTTGGAGATATTTTAGGCTTTTGGTTAATGCAAACATCATTAAGGAATAAGTACATATTTTTTTTTAATAACTAACAAAATACTTTTACAACATACATTTTTTCTGTAACGAAACAACAAATATTGTCACATGTGTATCAATGGAATGACCCTAATGAAATTTTAAAAAAATACTTGTTAACATACATTTCTTGTGAGAAAAACAATCACAGACATTTTCTTTAAGTTAAATTCTATTTGATGCAGTGTAAAGATAATCTAGCCATTTCATCACACTGCAAGGCATTGTAGCTTTAACCATATCACATTCAAAAGTTAAAGATTTTGTGCCTCTTTTATACCAGTTAAAAAGTTATCGTATGCCCTACAAATTATAAAGAAAAAGTGTACCAAGATGTTACAATAAATTAAGATGTCTTATAATGGAAAATCTGTTACAATACGAGAAAGTTTATACATACCAAACGGTCAGCAAAAAACTTGAAGTCACTCCTGGTTGTGTTTCTGAAATAAAAAAACATTGAGTAAATTATAACTAACAGCGGAAATTACATAGAAATAAATAAGAAAATTATATTATATTATGGTGGTAAAACAAGTTTAAGTTTTTAAGTTTTCTGAAAATGAGAAAACTGTGTATGTTACCAAGTTAACTTGCTACAATTACATGAATACTGCATTAGTCACTTAATAGTTACTTAAATAAAACAAAGTATGACATAAAAATATATTTATATTACAATATAATTATCAAATATTTAAAAGAATATCCTAAGTAATTAAAGGTTATGTTTTAAATATGTTGTATTTATATGCGTACTCATTGGGCACGTGTATATGTAGTATGTGTGGACAGCTATCTTGAAGAGAGATGGAACCTGTCTCGTAAGGAGCGAGTGCTAGGGGATGAATGGGTCGTTGCTGCAAAGGGAGTGAGTACCAGATCTTGTGTGCTCATTTCTGTTATTGTGAGATATAATTTCTTTGTTCATCAACCATTCTTGTAAGCCAAGCCTACAGTATTGGTGTATTCCAGTGGCTTCACTCTACTGAACTGACTGTCGTAAGTAAGTTTCAACATCATCGTGTTCCAATATTGACGTATGCTCACACAGAGAGCACAGGCTCTATAGACAGTGCGGTTGTTCGAGTGCAAATTTGGCAGTCACCTGCAGTATGCTAACAGGAAACAAAGTATTGCTACGGTGGAAATTCTGTAATCATTTGGTAGTTCGACAGTTGAATAATACAAAACAGTCAAATTGGAGCAAAAATACTATTGGTAATAATACTTGTTATAGTCTGTCTCGCGAAACTTTTCTATATTTTGACATTTCTCTTCTGAGAAATGTGCCTGGCAGTTCTATTGTTTGGAGTGGAGCTTCTTCCTAGATAAGCTCAGTCTCCTCAATACTGTTTACAGACACATTTCTCAGAAGTGAACTGTGAGACAGACTACACTATTATAATAATAAGGTAAACAATACAGAGTAGTTTGTACGTATATTACTACATTAAATTATTGTTCGAAAAAGAGAAAATAGAGAAATATAACCTCCCAAATTTTGTAAACCTGTATTCCAGCCTTTTATTAGAGTGGGGTTATGACGGCTAAAGCGTTGAAAATAATTTGTCACAATTTTACAATGAACGTGAAGAGTGTGCCAGGTATTCATGCATAAACAATATTCACCATTGCAAGCAATCGCATGACAATCACACATCTTAAATTTTCAGTGTGCATTGAGACTAATCTCCGTTCACTTAAACCTGAGTTCTGAAGTAAACAAATAACATATCATTGCACTTCGCTAGATCCTAATGGGGTCAATTTGTGCAGCATGCAGACGTACTAATTCCAACAAACAAAACTGTACAGTTGGTGTCACAGAAAACAACACTGCGCTATCTATTAAAACAATATTGCGTGAAAATTTTGTTCACGTTATTGACATACAAAGACAAAAATTACGTACAAAATTGAAAAAATATTGACATGTGTGATTACCGTAAATTTCAAAATACAATCATAATTATCAAGCCATGACTATCAATTGTATTTAAATATTCTCGTACTAACGTAACAAAAATTTGGTACTACATGCAGAAAAAAGTTGTCAACAAAATGAGCAATGAAACTTACTGTAAAGTCTTCTTGGTTTATTTTGTACTTCGTTTTGGAAAAATCACATTTGATAAATCACCAAACAATCTGTAGATAATTTACGTCACAAATTAGTTTTGTTTTATAAAGAATGTTGTGCGAGAATTTTATTTGTCCCTCTGTGTCATCACCGCAGTTTGTTTAGTAACTAAGACATATCCACATTTCGAAAACCAAACTGTTCACGTCCGTCACATAACCTAAGTCGTTAAATAACTTGTGAATCAACCGTACATACGTGTCATCTGCTAACCATAATTATAGTAATAAACATTTAGCGTTGTAGATTTTGTTTGCAGCATCTGTTCATATTATATATTTGTTAATAAAACTCATTAGGTGATGGAGCAGTAAATTATTCTCTACACCACAGATAACAAGGATCTATTTCTTATGCAAGATCACAGTGCACGGCGGTCGATAGCCAATGAACATGTTTGTTTAAAAATTGCTTTGTTTATCCTAAAACTCAGGTAAGAGTGAACGGAGAATAGAGTGGTACATCAGAATACACCATATCAAATTACATAAAACTGGCATGGGAATGAAAATTATCTACAGGATTTTAATGTATATTGGCAATATATCAATATATTTTGCAGGACAGAGAGTGACCATAATACATGTAAGTAAATGTTTAAATATATTTTATTAGTTTGCCATCTATCCATGGTTATATGATGGTGCCAAACAATGGATGCCTGAGCACCATAGATAAGTGTAGCCACATCATTGGTTATCTTTTGCTTCTTTATACGGGAGCATTTGATGTCAGCCTGAACATATATATATACATATATATTAATATACATATACGTACATACATGCATACAGAGAGAGTAGGAGCATGTGACAAGAGAACAAGACAGAGAGAGGAGAAAAGAGGAAGAGAGCGAATAAAGTAAGTTGCCCCCAGGACTGTGTTTTGCTACTAATCTCTGTCAGAATTCGTTCTCACAAATGTAGGCCTATTAATAGTACATACAGAACATGCAATGGGGGTATTACCTATTTTTTAACTTTAGTTTTATTTAAAAGTAGGTTAAATTTAATGAATAACGGAATCACTCTTTCTTTATTTGTGTCCATGTAACCAGAGAAAAACGTAAAAAAAAAAAAAAAAAAAAAGATAATTTATATTAGCTCAGTAAAAACGAGTGCCACCATGTTGACGTCCCTGTGACATCATTGGACTTGATATTGCAGGTGTGTTTATTCTTAACTCTATAGCAACTTATGTTTACTTCGTAAGATTGTATTAAATCCAGTTATGTGTGGCAAGAACGGGTATGGATGTGACTCTGAACGGTTGTGTCTACAGTACTTCCTTTATGCAGCAATAAAATTAAATTATTCCAAACACAACATTTACTACAGTGTCGTGTGTGACTATATGAGCCGGACAGCATGGTTTCTAAAAAAAAACCTGAAACAGTCTGCAATTAGCGACAAAAGCATAGTTTATGTAATCAATAGTTATTTCAGCATATCATGTACTGTATGACTCATTAAGCATGAAATAAAGAAGTTCTTAAAGGTTAAAAAGTTGCAACTAAATCTTGACATCTGTTAAATTTATTGTGTTTTTGCTGTTCCACTATATGGCAGTCCCGCCTGCACAATGGCTTAGCCAATAGGTCAGTTCAAGGCACCTATGATTGGCCGATAATTCGAGAGGTGGGCGGGGTTTTGTGAAATGTGTCAATAGACGGCAGCGCTGCTACGGTAGGTTTCGGGGTTGCTCCCAAGCAACACAACAATAATTGGGAAAAAATTTAATTTTTAACAGATAAATTATTTTGCTATATCACTTTCCCACTTCACAATTTAAACAATCGAAACGCTCGACCACCAGTCTGTAAGAGCCAGCAGGTTTGCTTAAGCTCAATTCAAACTGTTAGCTCGGTAGGTTCATTTTTTTGGTGCATACAACCTTCATACTGTTGAATTTAAAACAAAATTTATTAGTCTAGAGTGGATTTGACACAATAAAATGGATTCAGAGTAAGTTATCATCACTCCAAAATTTGAATTAAACTAACGTAAACTCAAACCTACTACTAAAACATTGTTATATGCGAGACCTACATTTGCTGTTTTCACTCCTCTTTCAGTATCCGTGAAATATTTGTTATTAACTAAGAAAATCTTCAAATGTAAGAGTCCATGTATAGTAAACAAGCAAATTTTACAAGTTAGATCTAAAGTAACCTGGGACCTTTAAATTTGTCCAGTTTTTTAAGTCAGTGTAAGATTACAAAACATACTATAATGCCTGGTGGGTGAGCAACAAACAAAAAATTGTCCAATTTGGTCATACGGGTGTCCGCCAATAGGAGGAATGTGTTTTCATTGTTTATGGCAGTGTTTTCAAAGATCAATAACTTGAAAACTATAATACGCACAGAATAATTACTTTAAGTCGTCACATTTGTTACAAAAATATTTTGGAAGAATCATATAATATTAAATTGGTTATCTAAGTACTACCCCCATTATAAATAATTATGAGTATGATTAAAATATGTTTGAAAGATGGGTGTGAATATTTTAGTAAAATCATGGGTATATAAGCCAATGTAGCACTAAGTTGTTCCAGAAACTCAGGGTTAAATAAAAAACCTATAATTTTTTTAAAATATAGCTGGGTATTTTTTTGACACAGCAAGGTACATTCCTAACAAAATCCTAATTTTTATGAATATTGTAAACCCATTAAATGTATACCAAATAATGTGATTACCACAAAGCAACTAAATCTCAAAAGTTCTGTTGTCACAGATTTCAAATAATCTACATAATATTAACAAAGATAAAGCCAAAAATTTTAGGGACATTATTTTAAAAGGTAAACTTTAGTGAACCGGTACTGTCGGTTTCAAATGGAGAGAAATAGAGAGAGATAGAAAGAAATAGAAAGAGACAGAGAGAGATAGATATAGAGAGAAAAATAGATAGAGAGATAGAGAAATACTGTAGATAGAGAGAGAGGTATATATGCTTCCGCAGGAGCTCAAACAAGGATCTCTAAGAAGAAACCTTCTGTCCAAACACCAGTGTCAATGGTGCATCCCCTCATGCCTTACAACCTGCGACAAAGTCGTAAATGAAGAGGAAGTGTGTTCGTGTAGTGTAGTTTTTTGTATTGCATTCTATCTTTAGATATTCAAGTGACACCTTCAAATATTGGATGTTGTTTTCGAACGTCAAGATGATGTTATTGTATCTGACAGTGAGTACATAGTAGTCGTTAGTATTTAACATCTCTGCTCTGTTTGAAGAATGTCGTTTGTTAGGGAATATGTTGGATTTAGTGCACGAGGTTCATGAAAATTACTAGTATTCATTATAGTAACAGCAGTTATAAAGTAAAGTTTGGTCTTGCCTTACACAATTGAGTAATGCTTGCAGTAACTTTAAAACAGAAGTCAATAGTTTTGCTCATCTTTTGCATGATAGGGATGTAAATATTAGACATAAGAGGGGTTTATATGATGTAGATGGGAAAATAATTAAAGCCATGTTTGTTACACTGCCAAGGTTCCAAGGGTCACGCAGGTCTAGCGTAAAAGTTCCTGAAATGTAGTGAAAAAGGCCTAATGAACTTTGGACACCAGCTAGCCCACCGGGCGTGCTAGCACGAGTACTCCCATCAGGATCGTGGCCGAACATCCAGACTACTTGACCCTGGAACTGCTTGCTTGAAATTTTGATCACATAGTCCAAAAAATGAACAAACACTGAGGAAGTCTTACCTAGTAGAGTGCAGATTCGTTATAAAATGGTTGAAAACTCTGCTGGACACTTCGCATAGGCTAGGAAGACAACGACTGACTCGTCTTGGCGGGCGTTCCTTGCTAATCGCCGAGGTCGTGACAAAATTAAATCTGCCCTTAAGATCAGATGATTTCCGTTACAAGCACTAAAAATTGTATGTCACAACAAACACAATGATGATTGTTACTGTACAAAACATATAATCTAAGAGAGAGTAAAAAAGTAAAACACTCAATGTAAGTCACTTGGATTTTGTTTACAAATTGCGCACCAGTATTATCAATTGATGAGAGGGCGAAAGGAAAGTTCTCCCTTGGTAGGGTGGCACATCTGCTGCTTGTAAAAAATTTCAATACAGAATGTCAACAAACAAGCTGGATCCTACCTTAGGTACCGGGGCGAACACTGAGGGTGGCAAAAAGGGCTAAAAAAAAAGGGATAGGCGTCAGTATGACATAATTTGGTACAGCAACATCTAAAGATTTAGAAAATTTTAATCAGCATCTTGAAAATATTGATTTACAGTCTAAAGAGGGTTGTATCTAATGTAGCCAATAATGTGATTTTGTTAGGAAATTTAGAAAATAGAATTCTAGATAATACCAGGATAGTAAGTGAAATTGCTACTGCATATGTTACGACACTACGAAGCCTTGTACACAGGTATAAGTCAGGAAATAGAAAAGTTGGCATAGAATGTTTTTATTGTCAGTTCTCACATTTATTTCAAAGGAAGTATTTTGTGAGCTAGTGAAACTCTTACAAATGCCAGTTTCAAATCTAGTAATTTAAGGCAAGCTATAGAAAGTATGTACTGTTAACCATAAGCTTAGCAGTATCCTCCCATAGCCACGGATGTTATTGGATGTATTAAGGACTATAAGTGTTACAGTTACCTTACCAACACACATACTATGGGTTATCCAGAGTCCAAGCTGTTGTGCACAGGGAAATGTTAAGACTTGTAAAGGAAATACCTTTGGGAAATGAGATAACTAAGTTTGAATTACATGAAGTACATATGTACATATGTACACAGTATTTGTTCCAAAGTTGATGTAACATAGAATGTTCGTAACAAATGATTTCTTACTATTAAGTTCAGATAGAAATTATTATTGACTACTGGACAATAGTGCATTAGCAAATTATAAATCACATGGATTCACAGTGTGTAAATCTGAATTTATGTTTTATGATAGAAGTGAGTAATCTTGCGAAACAACTATGATTTTTGGAAAAAAATGTCAGTAATCTATGTTCTTCCAATTACATTAAATTTAATAGACCTTTTCTTAAACACAGTGGCTACAAAACTTTAGATTTAAAATTCCCTGTGTTTTCCCTGTTTTACAGAGTAATTCCAAAAAACTTCCCTGTTTTAAAATAACTTTATAGAAAATACTTGCATCACAATATTTTTAGAACCACGTTTTACATAAATGTGCAAACACCATGAGAATAAACAAAAGGTTATAAATAATAAAATATATTGCCATACATACCTATATATGTACCTTTTTCCATTTTTCTTGATATAGACAGCAAAATTTGTGCTTTTTTTCTTTTAAGTTGGGACTAATGTTTTCAACACAGTCAGTATTTGAATAAAGGTGAAATAAAGAAACACACACCAATATAAATATCTGCAATCGAGAAGGAGTTTTTATAAGACACACCACACCTTGGAAACAGTTTCTTAGTTCTTTCGAAGAGACCCAATCTCTTCCTCAATGATACGTGCTTGCGATTGGGCTTCTTCCAAAATTTTCCATCTTTTCAACTCAAGTTCTGAAGCTCTTTGCATAGCATGCTTTCGCTGCAGCTCTGCATCACTCTGGGACTCCTTCTCCTTTTTTTGCTGTGCTAACAATTCTCCATATTGTGATCGAGCATTACAAGTTGCGTGAATCAATGTCTTTTGTCACTTCAATATGCTCTACACCACCAACTGCTTATACTACATCATACACTTACTTGTCTTTGTGCAACAAGTGATGCCTCACATTGATTTTCAACGACACACTCTTTATTTATAGAAAATCCTCTTTCTAAAGCTGAATTTCCATGTGAAACAAGGAATATCATTTTCAGAAAGGCCTTCAAATCTTCACATTCAGCATCACTTGGAATAAGGCTTAAGCACAATGTTTCAAATCTGTCACTTTTTTGGAAAAACCTTTAATTTTTTCAACAAAATCTGAAGCACAACAAATACTTTTGAACTGCCGATCTATACAATATGCTCTTCCTGCACCAGACACCCACTTCTTTGTTACACGCACCTCCAATGTCAAACAGTCTACTGTCATGAACTGATGCATGCTCAGCCACCCCAGGATCTATACATGATATTCCTTTTGTACGCTTGTAACGGAGTGGTGATGAAACCAGTAGTTTATTGCAAAGTGTTTTAAGGCAAATTTTACACTCTCGACGAAAAACCAGGACATCTTTTTCTGTGACATTCTTCACTTTCTGAAGGGCATCTTCCATATCCTACGTCAACATTTTTGGCAGCCATCAACTTTTCCTCTGAAATGTTCAATTTTGATTCAAATTCTGTTTGGAACTCTGGCTTTATAAACCTCTTTCCTAAGAAGATCATCACCCTGTTGAGGTATTAATACAAAAAAGGTGCAAGCAGAGTGTCTGCTTGAAATTCACGAAGAAATTATTCTACTTCTGCAGCTATTGACTGAAAGACAGCCAGTTTTGCACCTAACAGTTGGTCCTTTATAGCAGCAGACATAACTTGTAAGCTTTGGCACCCTGGCGCTTTCTTGGCAGCTTGAACTTCAGTCACATACTTTTCTATAAATGGAAGAATAGTAAGAGCTCTTTCAGCAGCTTAAATGTTTTGCAGCCACCTAACAGCACAAAACTTAAGGGGGATTGATCCTTGTCATATTGGTTTTATGGTTTTTCTTATAAATCAGGGAATATATACACTGTTTTACTTTTCAGGGTCACGAGGTGATATCTTCAATAAGGTTCTTGTGAAACTTCATGTTTACATTCGGCCCATCCATTGATACTTGCAATATTCTGATAGACTTAAGTTCTGACAGAGCCTCAGAAAATGCTTTAGAAATATCTAAAGCTGTTGTTGCATGTCCTAGAAATCAAGAGTTGAAATACTGTGTTGAAACAGTGTCAGATTTCTTGTCCCAAAACTTCACTTTAATATCCATTTGACCTTTTTGAACCATTTTGTTGAAAGACTCGTCAAACCCAACCACTATTTCTGAACATTCCAAACACAACTTTCTCAACTGGTCATGGAAATATGGGGCTAAACCATGCACAAGGGTGTATACTAATTTAGCTCTTCCCAACTGCATTTTTACGGCAATTGAGCTGTCTGGGAAAATGTCCTTAAAAAGTGTTATACTTCTTCCAGCTGCACGCAAAGGTACATGAGATGTAACTGCATAAAGGCACCATATTATCTCTGCTTTTGTAACACTTTCATTGAATAGGTAGGTATTCATGGTTGGTGTTGGAATTTGATGTACTATTGTGCTAGATGCTTGAGCCATTTCACAAACAAGACCCTTTAAAACAAAGAGAAAAAATAGTCTAGAACCATGGTTGTTTTGGTTCTGATTATATTATACAATTGAGACAAACAAATTAGAAAGCTGAGTGAAATGTTTTCTCAATGTGTAAATTGCTGTGTCATAGTTTTGAATATTTTTAAAACTGTGTGTAAAATATTGCATAATTTTTATTTAGTTCAAGCTATTATTACTGCCTTGGTAACTTAAGGGCGCAGTCTACTGCAATTTTTGTCACCATTTTTAATTTTTTTTTGTACCAGATATTTTTTTACTTATTTTAGACACAAAATGTGACTAAATTTGGCTCTTATGAAATTTTTCTATCTCTCATAGTTTTCGCGTAATGGCTTGTTCAAGTCAAATTTTGCATGTTTCCGTTTTAACGACTACACTAAACCAACTGATATACCAAACTCAAAAAAATCACAGTGGATAAAGACATTGCAGGCTACAATAACATACTCATAAAATTAACGAATAAAAATTTTTTAAAATTATAGAATTTTTAAATTTTTTATTTTTAGTTTCAGCATTTTTTTAAAATTCAAATAATTTTTATTCTCTAATTTTATGAGCGTGTCATTGTAGTCTGCAATGTATTTACCAACTATGATTTTTTTGAGTTCTGTATATCAGTTGGTTTTAGTGTAGTCGTTAAAATGGAAACATGCAAAATATGACTTTAACAAGCTATTACACAAAATCTATGAAATATAAAAAAATGTCATTAGAGCCAAATTTAGTCACATTTTGTGTCTTAAATAAGAAAAAAAATATGTGGTACAAATAAAAAATAAAATAATGATGATGAAAATTGCAATAGACCATGCCCTTAAAACTATATGTAAGTAAAAATATTGTTTAACTGGTTTAAAAATATAAATAGGAAGGCTATGTTTATTGTTCAAAATTTTCTTAATCTAGTCAGGCCTACGATTAATTTTAAAAAATTATACTGTCTCTCAGTATGCTTTAAATATGATATTATTGGTATTTAATATTGGAGATTTAGGACCGTATTACAAAAATATGTCCCAGTTTCATGAACACACTGCTCAAACTGTAACACTGTCTTTAGGTTACTAGTATTTGAACGTACCTCTAACTTGCTTGATCCAGACGACGAAGACGCATTAGGCCTAACAGAAGAAGCATTATGCGGTGATGACTTACAAAATAATTGCATTTGCATCGACATCTGCTAGTTTTCCAATATTGATATGTTCTTTTTACCGAGCCGGTGGCTTTGTACTGCACGTTTACCCATATTACTTACTCAATGAAAATGTTGTATTGCATAAACCACACGCTACTAAATACCGGTCAGTAACACACGGCTTCAACCAGTCTTTACAATTATGGACCTGTAGCCACGATGTTCTGAATTTGGCTTTGTAAGCCATTTCACTTTCAATGAAAAAGAATACACAATTTACAGTTAACAATTAAACACATATTAAAGCAGTCCAAAAGTTATCACCACCTAACAGTTCGAAAAAATTACGTTAACACAGTCTACCACACGCAAATGTTTAAACATAAAAAACATCAACCCACTCAATACTATTGATAATTCAGCGTCTCTTTAAAACGTCGCCATGAGCCATGACAATAACGTTGGTCGCCGACACTCACAACTCTGAAAGCGCCGCCGAATCGAAAGTATCATGGGCCTAGAACGATATATCTATGTATTGCTACGTTAGTTCTAAAATACTTGAAAATGCTGTAAAACTGTTGAAGAAAATTTTTTTTGTCAAAAACCTTTAAAAACATTGTGTATACTCCACAAACACTAACATTTGGGTTATTTTAAGAATTAGATAGGATTGAATGTTTATGTTGTCCTTCACAGACTTAAGGGCATGGGCCAGAGTTTCTCGGATATTGAGGAAATTATTTTTTAGAACCCACACGAGAGCCGATATCTGAAAATTGTTTTGTAACTTTGTTGCAAATTGGTTTTACTATAAATGTGATTTTTTGGGACAAACTGTATACAGATTTTAGCTAATTTATCAATTAAAAGGAAATTTCTTACAATTAACTAGTTAGCTACTATCATGCTGTCTTCAGTCTCAATAAAATGAGAATACATAGTTAAATTCATTCATAACAAGGTTACGGAGTGATTTTTAGGTCTCGACTACCATTCATGTATTAATTATAATTATCGTCAAACACATAGAAACTCAGCCCAGGCCCTTAATCGCTCACTCAGCACAGTATTCAGAAGATTTTTGTGGGTTTCGCAAACTGATACACTCCTAGAAAAAACAAACTTCAAGTGTGAATAATTATTGCAATGATATGGTCATTATTTGTGTTTGACCAAATATCTTGTAAAAGAGTGCAACACGCACCAAAATTTGCAAATTGTATTTGCATCTGAAGATCTATTTCAACAATATCAATAAGAGGGTTTTCTGATTCAGACCAACTTGGAACTTTACAGCATAGTGGAAGAGCGTCAATCATGCCATTATACTGACTACTTGAGACTGCATAAAAAGCTATAATATTATCATGAAAAAATTTTGCTATTTTAGTATCCAATAGAAAATAAGCATAATTTAACTTGCTCTGATTCTGAAACAATCCAGGTTCACTACATCCTGAAATTTCATTGGAACACATGCTGATAGTAGATGTAGTTTGCAGGAGCTGTATCGTACTCATTCACTTAAGTGTGGTTCTTTAATTCTTTAATTTTTTGCACTAATTTCTATTTTGTAGTAATTACATTATACTTTGATATTATTCCATTTACATATTATAATTTCACTCCACTCAGAACATTTTTATGACAACTTAAAACTTGTTCCTGATAGGTAAACCACCAGGGATTTGATATGTTACATGAATTTCTAGTTAACTTCTGAAAAACAAAATAACTAATTAAACCATGATTTCAACACACTGGATGAATTTCTTAACCTTCCCTGTTGTCTAGAAAATCGTGTACATGGCATTTTTTTTATAAAAATTAAATCAAATAGGCACTGCAAATAACCAGAGATCCGAGATTGCCGAAAATGGGATACTCCTCTATTCAATAGTCAGTATTCTTTAATTTGATAGTATATGTACAGTAGGCAAAAAATTTGCAGTAAAATGTCAAGAATATCTGTAAAACGTAGTACAGGATGTCCATAAATTGTCTTTACAAATTTAGACATTAATAACATTAAAATTATACAAGATAACAACAAACTGTTTTCAACATGCAGCAAGATAACACAAGGTTTTGTTATGTTCCAGGTGACGCAGCTTTGACCAGAAAATGTGGACGCCACAGGAGGAAGCTCAGAGTGTAACCTAGTTCATAAAGACTACGTCCAATACCAAAATACAAAGAAACTTCCGGACACAGTTTAAAAGGAAACCCCTATCCCGACAAACTATTCGGGCTTGGCATGCATTATTTATGGTAAAGGGTCGTGTTCTCCATAAACAGGGGTCAGGTCACACCTCTGTTTCAGATGCCACTGTGGACTAAGTATTGTAGGCATTTACAAGGAGTCCAAAAGCCAGACAATTAGAAATGATACAATCAACAGTGCACAAAGTCTTAACAGGTTACGACTTTATGCCTACAAGTTGCAGCTGCTTCAGGCACTGAAGCCTACGGACAAATCTCAGCACGAACAGTTTTCATTGGAAATGCTTGCCAAGACTGACGCAAATAATGACTTTTTTAAAAACATTTGTTTCTCCGATGAGCCAACTTTTCATGTGTCAGACAAACTAAATCGTCATAATGTTCATATCTGGGGATACGAATCTCCTCACGTTACACATGAAATGGAAAGTGACAGTCCTAAAATCAATGTGTGGTGCTTGCTTATGCATGACTGTATAGTTGGTCCATTAATTTTCATTGTGTCTACAGTCACAAGTGGTGTTTACTTGGACATTTTGCAAGAGTTTGCTGTACTACAACTGGATCATTTGCAAGCTGGTCATTTTCCAGCAGGATGGAGCACCAACTAACTGGTCCCTCATTGTCCGTCAATTTCTGGGTGAAAAGATTCCGAATAGGTGGATTGGACGAGATGGCCCAATTTTATAGCAGCCAGAATCACCTGACATTACCCCACTTGACTTCTTCCTATGGAGTTTTGTAAATGATCCAATATACCGAACCAAGGTACCAGACCTGCATTTCAACATGTTTTTGTGGTGATGCTGGAGCGTTTTACAGTAATTAAAGTCTAAAGTTTTAAAGATAACTTATGGACAGCCTGTATAACTGTTTCGAGCACGATTCTCTCAAGCTGGGTGGGTTTCCAGCCAAGTAGAGAAACTTCTTTAAGTTTTTTACAGTAATAATGTATTTAAAACAGAAAACAAAGACTAAACACAAAAACACCACTTTATATACAATTACTTTTAAAAAAATGGAATTTTTAGTTCCTTCATGTAAACAAAAATATGGAAGTAAAAAAACTTATTATTTTTTATGCAAAACATACCACATTTTAGGCCGAAATACAAAACAAATATGTACTGCACAATACAATGCTTAAGAAGTGAACTAATTTGCTTGCTGCACTCGTACTAAGAATGCTGATTCATATTGGAAACAGCGTGGCAGTCACAATAAAAAATCTGTTGCTCAGTAACATGACTGCCATGGCCATTAACTGTTGCATGCATAAGCGCAAAGACCATACATAATTATGCGCAAAAATAAAATTTATTAACTCAAGGAGCATTTTTCCACCATTGTTTGACTTGACCTATGGAATCCCGGGTGTTCTCCCTTAAATGCTTTTTACACTTAAAACCAAACACTTTCAGTTGTTTAACTCAGAATTACATTATTATGAAAGTAAAAATTAAATAAATTGCAATATTCATTCAAGGTCCAATTATAGTATCCAAATAGACCACCATTACATTATTTATATCACCGCTTGCTCGAAACATTTAAAATATTAATTTAAATAACTTTTTCTCATTACAAAGAGTTACAGACAAAAAATACCGTAATTTGCTGTTTTATAAATTGACAGAATTTACTTTTTCATCAGGTATAGAGTTTGTTTTCCATGAAACAGTTCATGAGTTAACTGCTTCAAAAAAGCTAAATGTTCAGGGAAAAAAATATTTTCAATGTTACTTATAGTGTGTAACATATGTTTCGATAGCATTTTATGAAAGGTAATAGGGATAAGTAACTTTTTTTTCAGCATTCAATTATTTACAATTGCAGTTGCAAAAAACTTATTGGTGATGTGGGGACGCGTCGTTTTGCCTAAAAACGTTTTGCCTAAACACATTTTATCTACTTCGTTTTGCCTAAAATCATTTCTCCTAAAATAGTTTCGCCTAAAATCGTTTCGCCTAAAGTATTTTTGCCTAAAATCGTATTGCCTAAAATTGTTTCGCCTAAATTCGTTTCGCCTAAAATTTTTGGCCTAAAAATCGTTTCTC
>PNEQ01057558.1:9937-24129 GCA_003012365.1 Medauroidea extradentata
AGAACCCAAGCGCCGTCGCTTAGGTTCTTTCTGCGGTAAACTTCATTCGTGTCGGTTGGCGGCCTTGATTAGATCACTTGTTTTGTGACACACTGTTTTGTTTGATTGTTTACCTTAACCTTACACTGAGTGGTTAGTTTCCGTGAGTTTTCGGTGCAAATTAAGTGTTATTATGTTGTTTATTATTACGTTATAAAGTTCTTAAGCCATGTCGGATAGTTCAGATGATGAACCTAATCCAAAGCATAGGCGTGGAGTTGTGCACGAAGAAAACTACAAACGGAACATTATTCGGAATGCTAGGCTCAAAGGACTGTAGTACGTCTCGTACAAAGGAATAGAAGTTGCCAGTAAAGCCCCGCTGAATGATGTAAACTGTAAGTGCAATTTGAAATGTTATTTGAAACTTACGGATGAAATAAAACGAGAACTATGAGAAACATTTTACTCATTGGAAAATAAAAACACCCAAGACACGTACCTCCAAGCTTTAGTGGAGGTTATGCCTGTGAAACGTAGACGCAAAAACCGCAGGCCTAATGTAAATAATGAGCAAGCTCAAGAAAACCCTGACGTGCCTACTGACGACATGCCAAACAAAAAATCCCATTCATACAAGTATAACTTGAAAGTAAATGGTGTTCTTACTCAAGTTTGTAGAGGTGTTTTCTTGAAAGTGTTTGGAATTTCTGACAATAGAATCAAAATAATAAATAAATGTTCTGTCCTTCACAAAAGCCCTGTAGATATGAGGGGAACATCTAGAAGTGGAAAAGCTGTTCCAGGTAACGTTTGTGTGAGAATACAGCAGCACATTGAGAAATTTGATGTCAAGGAAACTCATTATGGGGGAAAACCTAAAAAATATCTTGACGCTAGGCTTGATGTCGCAAAAATGCATGCAATGTTTATTTTAGACAACCCTGATCTAAAAAATAAAGTAAAGTATAGTTTCTACAACAAATAATTTAAAGAGAACTTTGCTTACTGTTTTGGAAGACCACGAGTTGATGTATGTTCAACTTGCGAAAGACTCTCAGCCAAACTTAAAGACAAGGTTTTGAGTGACAATGCTAAAAGAAATGTAGCTGCTGAGAAAATGATACACTTAAGGCGAGCAAAAAAAATTTACAAAGCTATGGATGAGGCAAGAAAAAACAAAGATGACAACACGGTCGCACTAGCCTTCGACTATATACAAAACTTACCCTTGCCGCACATACCTGTACACGAGGTTTTTTATATGAGACAGCTCTGGGTTAACGTGTTTTCGTTACACGATTTGAAAACTAATTCTTCCAAACTGTATGTCTATCATGAGGGCGAAGCAAACAAAGGCCCAGACGAAGTATGTTCAATGCTACTGAACTATTTCAATGACATTCCAGTTAATGTGAAGCATCTCATAGTGTTTTGTGATGGGCCATCAGGCCAAAAAAAGAATCATAAAGTTGTGCGTTTTTTACTAAATCTCTGTGACTCAGGTCGGTTTGAAACAATAACTCACAACTTCCCTGTACGTGGTCACTCATTTTCCCCATGTGACAGAGATTTTGGAAGCATAAAGCGTCTCTTGAGAAAGATGGACAGGATTTATACTCCTGATGAATATGCAAAGCTCATGCTAAAAGCTAGTAAGTCTGGCCGATTTACTGTATATCACCTTACATCAGACGATATTCTCAGCTTCAAAAAGTGGTGGCCCAAATCATATAAGAAAATGACAAATTCGGACGAAACATCAGGCAGGAAAGTACCCAAAGAAAATAAGCAGCCGTTCAAAGTGTCCAGATACAAGCAGTTTCTGCACAACAAGGATACTCCGGGAAAATTGGTCGCAAGCGAATTCATTGGAGGAATAACATCATCTACCTTCACATTGCTAAAAACTGCCAGCCCTCCGGAACTACCCACAGTGAAAGCTTATCCTTTGGGGAAGGTATGTTTACTTTTATTTTACCAAGGTTATTTTAAACGTTTATATTTTACTTTTAGCTAAACATTGTTGTACGCTGTAACAAATTTTAAAATTTATCGGGTTTTCCACAGTGAGATTTTTTGGTTTTAGGTCCCAATCAACAAAAAAAAAAAGATAGACGATATAAAAAAGTTGATGGAATACACTGTTGGATATGAAGCCTTCTATGACACTATCATCCAATGGCCAACAACTGACAAGGAGTTGCCAGAAGACTTGCCAGAAGCTGAATAGGTGAATAAGGCCAGATCTTTGTATATATACATACTGTAGGAAGTAGTCTACTTGTATTAGTTTATTTAGACCAAGTATAAACACTCTTTTTTATACTTACATGTGTCTACGACTTACCTTTGATACCAAAACAGGTAAAAATTAATGGTTTTACTTAATTTGTATAATAATTTTAAATAAATCACTTTGGATACACTCGTTTATTGCAGAAACCACCTAAGTGCAATTTTTTCAAAAATTTATAACTCAAAAACTTAAAGGAAACAAAATGTTAAACAAATAGATTATCACAATAGCATGTTTTCGATTTGGTAAAAAAAAATATATGAAGAAGACTATACCTATACGTAAGCTGCAAAACTGTTTTTTTTTTTTTTTTTTTAGTTTTTTTAGTTTTCCGAAAGTTGAAAAAACCGCACTTAGGTGGTTTCTGAAATAAACGATTCAATTAGTGCTGAGTGCACATCAAGTAGTTAGGACGAGAGAAGGAATATATATATATATATATATATATATATATATATATATATATATATAATTTTCTTTATAAAATAATAAGCAGTTTACTATTACTACAATTTTACCGAAGATTAAAGAAATAACCAGTGCTGGGGTGGAGTAACTTAGCTAAAATAAAAAAAAATTATCTAGTTACCACTACGAATAGACGAACTAGACAAAAAAAACTAGCATGTGCCAACAAACGTCACAGTATTTATAATAAAATGGCACTACATTTTCAGAAATAAAACTGCCTTAAGGCCTACGGTAAGCTATGATGTTGAGTGGTTACTGGCATACTCAATCGTCAGTAAAATCTGAACTCATCAAAACTTGATGAGATATTTTTGACGAGTAGATATTTTGTCAGCGGACGATTATATTTATATTTCACTATGCTGTAGTATGCTTTACTTTCGAGTAAAATATTAAAAACAGTTTTTTTTTAGAAAAGTAAGGGCTTAAAACAACAAACTTTACAAAAAAAAAGTAATACTGCAATTTTTATAAGTTTTAGTATTATAATATTTAGGCCTCTATAACAAGAGAACATAAAATATACTCGCGTTTTCATTAAAGAATAATTTCACTACCCGAAAGTCTCTGCGCGAGAGGTTTACTCGACATTGTAGCGTTCTTTAACCCGTAATGTTAACACGTACTTATAAAAACAGGAAATATATCCAATTCATTAAAGCGAACAAACTTTTTTTCCGTATAACCTAAATAAATCTTCATCAATAGGTAGCTAGCCTGGTCTGAAGCTGACAAAGATATCACAAAAGGGAATTTTAGTTCACAATATCATTCACGTATCATATCAATCACAAAAATCACAATCTTCTCAAAATGTATAATATAATAGCATTATACTTTAAGCCAAACACAGGACTGTTAGTCATACTAGTTAAAACAACCAATATATTACCATCATTAGCGCAAAAGAATATTTCGTAACTTATATACATTTCCAGTAAGCACAACATGTAATATAGAGCAATAATATGTTGGAACTAGCCAACTTCAACTCTGACAGAATGACAGAGTAATTATACGATCATAACAATAAAGTTACAGTATATCACATTATTCACAAGCATTTCATTACATGATCAAAGCCTGCTTTGCGATGAGGTTATGTTGACGGTAAACAAAGCATATTCTGCAATAATTACTGGCGTAATAAACGTTGGCTTCTTACGCTGCATGTCAACTGAAACACTATGGAAGTAATATATTCTTATCGGCAAGTATGCACGTTTCCATGTAAAACATATTTTTCTTGAGGTGAGTGATGTTAATAATATGTTTTATTTCACAGTCAGCAAACTGCATAAATAAAAAAAAATGTCAACATATTAAAACAGACACGTTCTGAGGTCCCTATTGTTATTTAATGTTAAACATGTATTAAAGTGAAATAAAATTCCTTTCAACAGGAACTGACGATCAAATGTAACCAAGTATGTCATTGAACAGGATAACTGTTGTAAATAATAATAAAAGTTTAGTTGTGTGATGTTTGTACTGATATTGTAGCATTGCTTAATTTATAACTTCACTAAGGGCCGGTCTTACCATTCTCTTAGCTAACCTCCAGGTAGCTACCTTGAAGTTAAACTTATCTGGCACTTTATCTAAAGTCGCGTCTTACCACTTGATTTATACCTATGTGTAACTACCCAGAGATTAGGTAGAAATAAAATTAGGTTGCACAGACTGTGTGGTTGTGTCGGGGCTGCTGATTGGTCTGTTGGATCTGCGAATATATATTTTCTGGATGTTACTTGTACAACCGACGGCCACACAGAAATAATAAATAACAACTCCCAGGTGCTAAGTTCAATATTTGAGGTTACGCTTCTTTCGCCTTTTACGCGTGTTTTGTGAATTGTGTTCAAACTTAAATATAATTTCGAAATGACATAATTTAAGTATTAACGTAAATAAATAGTGAACATGTTTCGTTAGTACAGTAAATGTCGAGAACATTGAAAATAATTATCCTTCTAGTTTCCTTGTTTATAATATTTATATTAATACTGTAGCGACAAAAACAAAGTGCAATTGGACAACGACCAGGGGTGGCAAGTTGTAATGTTCGCAATCACTAACTAGTCCCCTTCTAAACTTTCCAACCACTTTCACCATCACCAACTACTCCGAAAGTATATTCCACTTCACTCCACACTATTTTCGCTCGTCACTGGATATAATTATTGTTATTCCATCGTCCTCTATACTCTTTAAAGATAGCCTAACTTACCCTAGCCTACTTCTTCATTCACCCCCTTTGTCCTTCTTGACCAGTCTTTCCACTCTACTCGTTTCCTTCAATGAGTTCCACCCCAAATCTTCAGTATCACAGAAAAGTAGGTGAGTTGATAGACGACAAGGGGTTGGTAGGGCGGATAGTAGATTTCTAGTGTGGATAGAATATTTAATGAAGGGAAGGGCTCAGAAAGTGAAATGTAGGAAGTTCTGTATTGGATGAGGGCAAAGATTCCTCTGGGTTGCCACAGGGAAGCATGTTATGTGCAATGTTGTTCAACATAATTGTTAATGAGATAGGGCAGAAATTGTCAGCTGAATAAGATTGTTTGCTGATTATTGTGTGCTCTATTCAGTAGACGAAGGGGAGAATAAGTTGCAAGAAGTTATTGCGGGGATAAGTTTATGGACAGTTAAGAACAAAAAGAGGATAAATGTGAGGAAAACTAAAGTTGTATGGTTTACGAGGAACATATTAGAGAACACGGAAGTCTAGATAGGTAGGGCAGGAAATAGGTAAAGCATCAGAGTACCTTGGAGTGATGTTATATGAAAACCTTGGCTGGAGGAGTCACGTTCAGAAAGTGGTGGGAATTTTGAGCAGGATATTGATGGGGAATCAGCGCTGAGAGAGGTGAAGGAGAAGGCCTACAACATCATGGTCAGACCTGCTCTTCAGTATGCTGCAGCATAGTGAGACCCGCACATTGAAGTGGATGTAAATGAACCAGAGAAGTTACAAAGATAGGCAGTCAGATGGGTTAATGATTAAGTGGAAAAGTCAGAGGCAGGTTGGAGAGGATGAAGGTTAATTTCAGACCATAAGTTATGATGTGGGACATGGGTTGGCAAACATTGAAGGACAGGAGAAAGTTAGAGGGACTTGTAAGGATAATAATGTGTGAAGAAGGGTGGAGTGTACTGGGTAACATCAGGATGAGGGTATACTTAGGCAGATGAATCAACAGTAGAAAAACACAGTGAGTCTGGTGGAGGACGGAGAGGGAGTCACAGTTGATTTTGGTTATGACTGTTAAGGAGTGGAACTTGTTGCAGGAGATGACGGTATCATTGAAGGGGACAGGACAGCTTAGAGGGGCAGTGAAAGGGATGGTATAAGAGAATTGGTATGCTTGCCACCAGATGGTAATTCATTTGCAACTATATAATAATAATTATTACATTAAACTCAACAACCTGCCCCTACCTTCTCAATTTATCCTTCAATCACCTTGGGCCCCGTCTTTGCACCTTTTGCAGCTCCCTCATCTCCAATTCCATGTACAGACCCCACTCTGCTGAGGCTGCCAGACCTTCACCTATCCTCCCACTGCTTGAATATTGAGACTACCACTGCTTCCTTCCAATCCTGTGGTAATTTCCCCTCCCCCAGAGATCTGTGAAATATTACTTCTAAATATCTGAACAACTAACACCTACCAAATTTATAGAGGGCTATTTCCTGTACCTTCTGAACCGGTCACCTTATCAGATACCCTTTTATTACCTTTCCTACTCTCCACTTTAAAATTGTTTGCTTCCTAAGAGGCTTCCTCCAACAATCATAACTCCAACCATCCTGCTCCCCAAACACTGACAAGCACTGGGCATGCAGACTTTTCCTTATCAGTGGTTGTAGCTTGCCCTCTGCACCTTTATACACTAGCATTCCTCGTTCCCTCCTTTTATGTTCTTCTTAAAATAATCAAACAATTTTCCTCCTCTACCCTCCTCCTACATATTTCCTAGGTAATCATTTCTTCCCTGGCAAATATTTCTTCCTAGTTTATTACCCATCTGCCTAATCCCTTCTGTGGCTTTTCCCATCCCATCATTCTTCCATTTCACATGCATCCGCCTACATTTGCTTTTCTAACACATTTGCTTCCCCTTCATTATGCAACGTTTCCCACTCGGCAGCACTCCTCCTCCATGGTATAAATGTTACCATAATTTCGTAAATTATCTTCCTAACCTCTCTTCACAAGATCTCAACACTTTCCCCTTTAGACCATTTCTCAAACCTGTCCTTTAGAAAATTTTTGTCCCAGTTTATTTCCTCCTTAACACTTTTTCCACCAATCTCCAACTACAATACTGGAATGTTGTGCTTACTGATCCCTTCGAGTACTACCACACCAACAATAGTATTCCCAGCCCTGACTGATGCATCTAGTAAGGACCCCTCACCCTTTTTGTTTCATGTAGTAGGTTCCTCTATTGAATGCACCAAGCATCTGTTCACTAACTGCACTGTCATTCCCTGCACCATGTCACCCATCCCTTCTACTCACTCAATCCACTATACACTTGGCATATTCAGGTACCCTGCCACAACCCACTGCCTATGTCCAAGTCTATCGATCCTGTCCTTCCTCATTTGTATCCCACCCTTGTCCTGGTGGTGTGTATGCTTCAGTACTGTGATATTCCTACCTATCCCTTTTTCTTCTGCCACTTACTCTTCTTAGTATTCCGTTCCACCAACCCTTCTAACCCCTCCCTCATACACACCATTATTCCTCCTCCCCCACCTTCGCTATCTCTTCTAAATATTATGCATTTATCCGGCTTACATTCCCTGTCTAGCACCTCCCTCCACATCTCCACTTTTAAATTTGCTCTGTATTACCCAGAAAGCTTGGTTTTAGAGTTAGGGTAGTTTTAAAGTATAATAAAAACCAGTTTTACTGACTTGTTTCGTTTCCACTTACCACAATACAGGTGCCTTTTTTAAGAGTGATTTTGTTGGGATTATCTTTATTTCATAAGATAGGAGGACTACACACTTAGTTTTAAGTCTTTCTTGAGACTAATAATTCACTGTCACAAATCTGATGATATTAATTGCTGTCCACATAAATCACACCTACCTCAGTTAACATTTAAATTGCAAATTATCTAGGCATAGCCTAGTCAAATTTATTGTAAAGTCCTCGTAGGACTGTCGTGAATGCGCAACACATAAGCAAGCCTACTGAACTGTTAATAAATTATATGACGAATTTATTATGAACCGCTAACGAAAGCCACTTGTATATTAGACTAAAGTATTCATATATGCCTTATTACACGGGTTAAAAAAATTATGTGGCATTCAGGAAGTTATTACATAAATTACACCAAGTACGGCCATGGTTGCGACATGAATTGTGTTGGCCTACATACAGACAACTGGCAGACACTACATTGACATATTTCACTTGCATTATATAAATTCCGATTTTCATAAATAAAGCACTGAATTATGTCATTCCACCATACTGTCGTCTAAAACCTACACATTAACGAACATTATTGTTTTCTTTCCACCACACTTCAAAACACAACTTCGGCAAATGTTTGTAACGATAACTTTGTGACAATTTTCCTTCTTACAAATATAATCCTTCACTACCTACATAACTCTAAATGTACGACAAGGCTACGTAATTTGAAATTACGTGAAACATAACCGAAACTTTCTTATGGCGCAAGAAATTAACTTCAACACAGCATAAATAAGGTTAAAAATTAAACACCTGATACTGTCGTCGCCATATTTAACTGCAGTGTACGCCTTACCCGGAGCTTCAACCTCCCGATAAAATAGCCAGAAATATATCCTCTAGTTAGGCCTATTTAGAGTTCGTAAGACGCAATTTGTCGTCTACTGGGGAGATATAATTTACCCAGATGTTACCCAGAGGTGGTAAGACCGGCCCTAAGTACAGCTTGGCCCATGTAAGTACTTCTTGTGCTTGTTTAATGCAGGAATCATAGATGATTTAGTGACAAGACAAAAGCGATGAGACACTAAAAATCCTCATTACGAACACTAGTTTGACTGTCATGCGACAAACACTAAAAAAATACTACCCGTAATTCGTTCATTGCTACTACATACGAACCTCTAGTAAGACAGCTACAGATGTTTAAAGTACCGGTGTCTGTTTCAGCTTTTATTTGTACATTGGCATTCCGAAATATGGAAATAAAGGCACAATTACACATTTTCTTAAAAAGGTTATGGTCTGTGCATGATAACCAATGAAAATCTGTCTTTAAATAATTATTCACAATTTACTATCAACTCACCTGTTTCACTAACTAACTCCGCCCGAAAAAAAAAAATGTAATTTCTATTCAGAATGCACATTGTGTTCACAATTTCTGTGGAGTTGACATCTCAGAAACCTCCGAACTGACTGGCAGACCTCATTTGTTTCTCATGTTGTTGTGTCGTGTTTGTCGCGCCCATGTTGATTCCAGCATTAGTATTACTTCATTAAGTAGAGTAGAGGTTAATGAATTCATTGCTGAAATAAGTCATGCTTGAAGAATAAGCATTATGCTATGCAGTACCAATTATTGGCCAAACAAGCCGTTGACTACGGATACCGCCCTTATAACGTACTGCTGGGAGGTTAATTTGACCACCGAGGATATACATTATTTGGCTTAATATTAAATGATTCCATGTTCAGGATCTAACCACCTATTTGTTTTTCTAATTTAAACAGTTCATACACCGTATTTTACGCACTGGTAAGTTACAAAGTTGTAATAAATCTGTTTCTCTGAAATTACATTTTTGTCCATGCCCAAATAACATGCTTAATCATGTGTCACGTGTGTAGTATCGGTAAATGCAGTGAAAAGTGAATGCTAATGGCCACAAAACTCAGTGACTAACGTGATGGTGATTATTTACAGGAAATGAAGGTCTACATGCTTCGTGCGTTTATATCCGTGAACATTATGTAAGCTCAATAATTCTTTACATAACTATATTTTGTTATTTTGTTATAACTTCGTAGCTAAACCACGAAATCAACAAAACATAGAATTGAAT
Organism: Medauroidea extradentata; assembly: GCA_003012365.1. Taxonomy (NCBI): domain Eukaryota; kingdom Metazoa; phylum Arthropoda; class Insecta; order Phasmatodea; family Phasmatidae; genus Medauroidea; species Medauroidea extradentata. The sequence continues at coordinate 19,756 of PNEQ01057558.1, forward strand.
AAGCAAACATATTTCACAATACAAAAACTATTCGTGCTGATCGACTAGTTGAAAATTATGGTGTTGTATATATATCCATTTAGTTTAATACAAATACTCATATCCCAAATTGCATCCTCAATCATTGAAGCAGACGTGAACTGCTGGCAACACCAAGCATTACTGAAGTCTAACTCAGCCTGTATTTACGCTGTTACAGTAATAGCGTAGGCAGTTATCTAGTTAAGAAAGTAATCACTTTTATGGTATGTTCACAGTTTTCAAGAGTTTTGAAGTTCAGAGTTATAGTGAACATTGTAGGTACTGTACGTGTGTAGTAAAGCTGTGTACCACGATGCAATGTCCTGTACAAGACTGCTGGACACGTCAACAAAACCTGTTAAGGAAGTCTACGCAGACAATTACATTATATATTGAGATGTCTCTGTAATATCCTGTTACATGACACTAGTTACAACACAACCAAATACAAAAACATTTTTGATAATTATATTGCTTGTAAATATTGCAGATATAATCATCGTAATAAAACAAGGAATGAGAATAATGTCATAGTTATTTTTAAACTTAGAAATGCATGGGCCTAAAGAAAACATTTTTTGTGGAATAGACATTTATTACAGTTTTAGCATTATGCTTACATTGCTCCTATAAACCAGCCTTTAACGGCCTTGTATCAAACCTTCAGTGGAATATTGCACGTGACAGATTATTAAATCTTCCATGATATTGGCCAATGCTCTGATAAACCTTTCACAGAAGTATTCAAGCCAACATCCATCCTATGGTCCACAGAACTTTACAAGGAAACTAATTACGTGTAAACTTGCTGCTTGTTCCACACAAAAATATGAAAATATTTCTTGTACAGTAAAAAAAACCATCACGGTAGGCCTACATATGTATAAATGCTACCACTGATAAATAATATGTGCAATACAGACAAACCCTTGCACAAGTGGTTGTAAGTCTATTAGATTGTCTAATACGAGAAGTTTTTTCCCCTTAAATAGTCCAAGAAGATTTCATAAATGCATTAGTTTATCCCTCAACTGCCTCCCTTAAAACTCAAAAATCACAACAATTGTTATAAAAACTGATTAAATTAACCATGGCACGGTATTGTTTAGCCCAAAAATAAAAATTACCTATGACACAGAAATAATTTTAAATCATTACTCAACATTTTTGTACTTGCTTTATCACATACTCAATTATATTGGGATGTCATTTTAAATACAAATAAATTAAAAAAAAAAGATAACAAATTCAAAAGTTTTTCAAACAAAATTCTGTACGGTGTACTATATATTAAAGCTCCCAACGATTGCTATTAAAAAATTAAAACATACAACAATCAAGGAGCTTAAGGTTGCAAAACAGTAGCTTGGCGGAAAGCGGATCCGAGAAGGAAGCAGAGTAGGCAACTTACGAAAGTAAATTTATTTCTCGTTAGTTTCATGGAAAATAAGCTTATTTTTAATTTTTTATTTACATGGAAAATTCCGCTTTTCTTATTTACTGGTACGGTTTCCGTAAATTAACAGCACATTTCCGTAAAATTTTCCGTAAATCAACGGAAATTGTTAACAGTGTACTTGGCTAGTATCTGTACACCGTTTGAAGGTCTGGAGAGAAGGCCACCCAACATTTGTATCTGTAATGTAAGTTTCTTGAAGATTTTGTTCGTGCATGTAGCCCAGAAAGAAAAGTAGATTAATCGGAAGCTATTACAAACGAGCGGTGTTTATCGAGGCAACAGGAGTTATGCTACGGGATAAAGTTATAACTTAGCTATGGAAGGGATGAGATGTCAACATCTTACAAAGCTCGACTAGCCCGATGATTGTTAATCTTCACAAATCTCCCGCTAAAACGGGTTGTTTGTGGTGTGGGTGGCTGGTGGAAAAGGTTAGGAGGGATGGAGGGGAGTGGAAGGAACTTAAATGAGCCGGCGATATTCCGTCCTGAGTTATGATCCCGGGAATACATTAGCGCTCGGCGTGTTTCGTGACCACACTCGAGCGCGCGTGGGATTCTGTCTAACCCGCTCTCGACTTTTTCGCGCGCGCTGGGCTCTCGCGTATCTTAGTTCTCATAGCAGTGCGAGTAAACTACAATTTTCCCCCTTCCTTTTGGTGAATTAATCCCAGCTCGGTTAATTGAAGTGTTGGCCCGTGAATGAAACGGAGACTGGAAATGGAATGTCCGCACATCACGTTGACTTATCGCTGGCGGGGTCGAAGCTTGGCTTGCACTCACTGTCTCTCTTGCACGCCTGGAAGCAAGGCGTGTTCTCTGTCTTTGTCTAGCGCGCGAGGCAAGGGGGGCGGCTCGCACGATATATCAGCGTGATTTACGGCGGGGATGGGGCATGTTTGTGTGTCGTCATTTACACTTGAGACGTATTATTATTTTACGAGATATAACGCGCACCCCGCTCCGGCCTGCTTGCACGTGAGAGACGCATGCAAGAGCGACCTATGGCTGCCCGCTGCGCACTTGTGCCGTTGTTAGCGGTGCGACGCGGGGAAATCTGGTACATTTGCATGCCGACCGAATAGCCAGGACTGTTAAATTCTGCGGAGAAGAGGCAGGGGGTGGGGTCATTTTTATACTCGAGAAGCAAATCACGTGTGAAGCTACCTCAGACCTTCGTTCCAGCAAACAAGCACGTGAGTGATTGTGATGATGTCCGTGCAGAAATGTCTCTGTCTATCATGTTTGAACGTAGGCTCTATGTTAAAGTAATTAATCCTCAATTAAAGCTCATAAAATAAACTTTCTAGCAAAAATTATTCGCCACGAGTTTTTTAAGGAAATGTCGCTATAGAAGGACTTCTTGATACGTCCTGTTTTCCCAACACCAATTTTGTGAAGTGTACATTTTTACATTGCATATCCACAACAAATTATTTACCATAATTTATTTTTGTTTATTGATATTCCTTAATAAATGTCTCGCAGAACACATTTTAAGTTTAAAACTGATGTATCGATAAGTAAAATAGAAGTAATTGTATTCAATAGGGATACCAATTTAAACTGTGTATAGATGTAACGTCTGCACGTAATGTGTAACCTTGGAGGGGAAGACTGACGTCATCTGTGAGCATCGCGCTTAGATGTGATGAGACAAGTGGTAATATAACAATAGTCCGCCTTAGAGCTCGTGGGCTCCCAGCCACAGATCATGCTTCTTCTGACACAATTACAAGTGGTAATAAAACAATAGTCCGCCTTAGAGCTCGTGGGCTCCCAGCCACAGATCATGCTTCTTGTGACACAATTACAAGTGGTAATATAACAATAGTCCGCCTTAGAGCACGTGAGCTCCCAGCCAGCGATCATGCTTCTTCTGACACCATAACAAGTGGTAATATAAGAATAGACCACATTAGAGCCCGTGGGCTCCCAGCCAGCGATCATGCTCCTTGTGACACCATAACAAGTGATAATATAACAATAGTCCGCCTCAGAGCTCGTGGGCTCCCAGCCAGCGATCATGCTCATGTGACACAATTACAAGTGGTAATATAACAATAGTCCGCCTTAGAGCTCGTGGGCTCCCAGCCACAGATCATGCTCCTTGTGACACAATTACAAGTGGTAATATAACAATAGTCCACCTTAATGCCCGTGAGCTCCCAGCCAGCGATCATGCTCCTTGTGACACCATAACAAGTGGTAATATAACAATAGTCCGCCTTAGAGCTCGTGGGCTCCCAGCCACAGATCATGCTCCTTGTGACACCATAACAAGTGGTAATATAACAATAGTCCACCTTAGAGCTCGTGGGCTCCTAGCCAGCGATCATGCTCCTTGTGACACCATAACAAGTGGTAATATAACAATAGTCCGCCTTAGAGCTCGTGGGCTCCCAGCCACAGATCATGTTCCTTGTGACACAATTACAAGTAGTAATATAACAATAGTCCATCTTAGAGCCCGTGGGCTCCCAGCCAGCGACCATGCTCCTTGTGACACAATTACAAGAGGTAATATAACAATAGTCCGCCTTAGAGCTCGTGGGCTCCCAGCCAGCGATCATGCTACTTGTGACACAATTACAAGTGGTAATATAACAATAGTCCGCCTTAGAGCTCGTGGGCTCCCAGCCAGCGATCATGCTCCTTGTGACACAATTACAAGTGGTAATATAACAATAGTCCGTCTTAGAGCCCGTGAGATACCAGAGAGCGATCATGCTCCTTGTGGCACCACAACAAGTGGTAATATAAGAATAGACCACCTTAGAGCACGTGAGCTCCCAGGCAGCGATCATGCGCCTTGTGACACAATTACAAGTGGTAATATAACAATAGTCCGCCTTAGAGCTCGTGGGCTCCCAGCCAGCGATCATGCTCCTTGTG
>PNEQ01057559.1:0-10020 GCA_003012365.1 Medauroidea extradentata
CTTTTTCTTGTGGGGTTACGTAAAAGATTATGTGTACACTACTCCTGTTCCTGACATTAGGACACTCAAATTACGCATCACGGAAGGTATCAACCGTGTCAGTGAGGCTATCCTTGCCCGTACGTGGGCAGAGCTCGAGTATCGCCTGGACATCCTGAGGGCGACAAAAGGTGCTCACATCGAGATAGTGTGATTGTAACACAAACTTTTGGACATGAGGAACGTAATGGTGAAAGCAGCAAACTTCTAACTCTTTTCGTTTGCTTGTGGGAACAGTTTGTAATGGTAACGGGACTTTATGGACACCCTGTATAATTAAACAGCTGAAAAAGGTTAAAAGGTTTGTAAGTCCATTTAGAAAAGAGAATTTAATTCCAATTAAAAACAATTTTGCGTTATTTTTAATTTCCGCATCGTAAATAGTTAATCAGTAAAAACAAATACCAGAAACGGTGGTGATTTTGGGCAATTTTGAACAATTTTTATTTCCAAGTGTGTCAGCAGTAGACATTTACTATTTGTAATTTATGGCAAGTAAATTTCTTTCCTCATGTCTGAATTTATGCAAAAAATATTTCTTTGGAATATCTCAAAGCACGGCCGTAGAAGACCAGGTCTGGACACTCGCCTGGACATTTGACCCCCTTGTTGTTTTGCTGTAGTTCACCAAGTTACCGAGAATATTGTTTTATTGGCGCTGATGTTAGGGCGGTCTGACTAAATTCCGCCCACTTCCTATCCGCTAAGATAAACAATTTATCAAAACGTATTTTTTATCAATTTATGAAATACTTTCTTCGCTCACAAATTTAAGAAAAGGTTCAAGCAATCTTTATTTACTTTATAAATTTAACAATGGAAAAATTTGGTGAAGTTTGAGTCCGACCGCCTGAATTAAAGCGCCAAAAAGTACGACATTCTCGGTAACTTGACGAACTACAGCCAAACAACAAGGTGGCAAGCAAAATACATTGGTAGATAGGCGAGTGTCCAGACCTGTTCTTCTACGACTGTGTCTCAAAGTCACATAACGTATCCAAAGTCACACCCACTTACGGTACTTCAGTAAAGTATATTCTCACGAAGTTGTCAGAATCTACAACGTATAATTGTTTCTTTCCTGTAAAATAATATTTACTTTCAAACGGCAATTGCAAATTGTTGTACTTAGCGTGGTTAGTAAACTACCAGTAAAAATTATGACATTTTAAGGAATTAAAACGCAAACATGTTAGGAAAAATGAAAAGGAAAGGAACGTTATCGAAAATTCTTATCTTTAGAGAAACTTTTTTGGCACTCCAGTGTATTCCTTTCACGTAATATCTTCCATTGAAATCTTAGTAACGAAATTACAAATTCATTAATTATTTACGGGAAACATTAAACGCTAGCACCATGATCTGTTATAAAGTCGGATGAAAAATTTGATGCAATTGCTCTATTTTGTATGTAATCAGCTTGGTAGAAGGTGTCGTTTACCAAGGTGACAACATTAAAATGTATCAAAATTGACGTTTACATTCCTACTATTTCCGTGCTAATTTATGTACTACGCTCTCTTAACATATCCCTTGAAACAAGGAGTAAATATCGTACGGACGTGCGAGAAAATTAATTCCCCCACTGAGGTATATTTTTCAACGGCAGCGACAGTTGGGAGTGGCAGTTAGTGTATTCGACATGCTCGCCCGGTAATGTGTGCATTCCTCGCGGATGTGATGTAGCAAGTACACCTCTGCACCTGCGAGCTACTCTTCAAACACTCGAGCGTGACGTAGCCAGGCGCCCACACGTGGGGCGTCATTCACACACAGACCTGCCTGCTTCCACACGAGCTGGAAATAAATACGCCGCCGTCTCCTTTCAATAACACAGTTCAGCAGCACATCGTCGAGGGAACGGGGAAACCGTGGGCGAAATGTCTGCAGAACACATTATTACTCCATCCTCTCCCCTCCAGAAACACATTCGCAAATGCAAGGCACCTGAACTCCAATTCTTCGAGACTGAAATGCCACGAGTTTCGTCATTTGGCTCGGAAATTAAGGCAATGCTTCTTAACTTCTACTATTTTTCCGATAATAATTTTTTAAAGTTTAAACGAGAGCATATACATAGTGTAATTCACACATGGAAACTTCTGGCCAAAAGAAGCTACAAATGTCCAATATACATGGGTCCGGAAATCAACCGTTGTCGAGATAGAACACATTGTTTTTTTGCAGTTGATCAGTATGTAGGAACACATGGAATTTCTAATCTTTAAAGAAGGTGTTCAAAATGTTGCTCATGCGTCTGAATGCAACATTGAACTCGTCTCTGAAACGAGTTGCGAATCCTCTCAGGCAGTCCTGGTGTATTCTGTAAAGGCTGGAAGGCTGCTTCAATCCGCAAGCGAATTATTCAAGAGAGTTGACCTCAGTAGCATAGACCAGACTTTTGACATGACCCCACACACAGAAATCATTGGGATTTAAATCCGGTGACCTTGGAGGCCATGGCACAGGTCCTCCTCTACCTATCCAATGTTGACCATACCGTCGACTTAGAAGCCGGCGCACACGTAATTGAAAGTGTGCTGGAGCACCGTCATGCATAAACCACATGTTCAGGCGTTGGTTCAGTGTAACATCATTATCATGAAGCAGATCTGGAAGTACAGTACGCAGAAACTGCCTGTACCGATCTCCGGTTAGTCTCTGTGGTAGGAAGTGTGGTCCAATTATGTGGTCTCCGAGCAGTCCGGCCCAGACGTTCAACGAAAAACGTTGCTGATGTCGTGACACGTGTGTCGCATTAGGATTGACATCGGCCCAAGTGTGACAGTTATGGAAGTTGAAAATGCCGTCACGGATAAACCCAGCTTCATCCGTGAACAGAATGCTGCTTACAAACAGGGGGTTCAAAGTACACTGTTGTTGCATTCATTGGCAGAAATTCTCTCTAGGAGGGAAGTCTGCATTGTTGAGAGATTTTACATGCTGGAGATGATACGGATACAGTAATTGCCGATGTAAAATCCGCCACACACTCATATGACTCAGCACACGCTCCTGGATAGCAACCCTCCTTGTTGAAGTACTCGGACGTCCGTGTACAAAATCTAACACTCTTTCCTCAACATCAGGTGTTATGGATCTGGGTCTACCTTCTCGTACATGATGTGCGAAACTCCCACTTTCTCGAAGGCGCTGATGTAACTTCGTAAATGTACGTCTGTCGGGCTGCCTGCGGCGAGGAAAAGCTTCTTCATACAATCGTGCAGCCTGAAGTGCACTGCCATTAGCTTTGCCATACATGAAGTGCATGTCAGCGTACTCTTCATTAGTGTAACCTCCGTCTATGGTGCCGTTACTTTCATAACTGATTGTCTGTACGGCACGGTGCATGTAAGGAGCTAGGGGAGTAGTTACGCATGCGTCAACAACCTGATAGGCGAACCCATATCTTGAGATACCAGCGTAATTACTTAGGAATCCAAACGCGTTTGGAGTTGGTTCCCAATTCGACTTGTTACGAGATCTCGACAACGGTTGATTTCCGGACCCATGTTTATTGGACCTTTGTAGCTTCTTTTGGCCAGTACTTTCCTTGTGTGCATTATTGATAGAGCCCGGAAGTTTTTGCGAAAAGTTTTTTGCATCACTTTGTTTCAGTGTCTTACGTGCGCACCTGCATCTCTGCTTTGTGGTCAGTGATTGGGTGCCTTAGCATACAACGTCTGGAGGTTAAGCCGGCAAATCACAGACGTGTTGTGCCACAGTTATCCATGTACTGATTAGCTCAGTCAAATGAATAATAACTCTGTACAAAAAAAACTCTGCCAATAATCATGAAGCAGAGATGCAGGTGTGCACGTAAGATACTGAAACAAAGTGGGGCAAAAATCTTTTCGCGAAACCTACCGGGCCCTAATTATTGACCATCACTTCTGTTACAACCTGTATCTAAATTCTGTCTGGCAGTTTTGTTTCAAACTGTTTTTGTCGTGATAGCTAGTTTTTCAAAGCAAGACGGTACACGGTTTCGACTAATTATTCAATTAACCAGAATTTCGTTAATTGCACAATTAGCTACAACTATAGTACTGACAGACTTGAAAAAATCAACCAACATGAACAAGACGAATTTAAACAAAACTGTCAAGATGTTGGACATCAGCTCTCGTTTAGGCGTAAAATATTAATATCGCTAAAAAAGTTGAAACTCGAGAGCATAACCTTTTACCAGTTGAGACGCTCCCGTCTCTTGTTTTGAACTTTGCTATCTCCCCGACTTTGTTTAAATGGATGTACTATTTTCTTACCTTAGTTGAAGACGTTGACGAACTTTCTATGCGTTTGTTGCTGTTTTCACGCACGAATGAACATAACCTGTGATCTCTCGACTATGGCTGAACTGTGGAAATTGCACTCAATTGCATTGGCAATTTAACGGAAGTTTAACGCCGAACAGCACGACCCGCGGTCTGAAATTTTCGAAGGCAAAAATATACAGAATGATAACAATTTTTATGTCGTATTTTGAGAATTGCTTAACCTGTTGTAATTTATTCGGCAAATTTGCATTAACATCAAGGAAAGTTGGCTTATAGGTTGATCTGGTACCTTATTGTATTTTTCATTTACGTCTACTGACTTTCGAAAACTTGCAGACTTTAACTGTTGTTTTTATCTTTAAATTCTTCATACGGGGGAGACATAGTCCTTAACCAAAGCAATTATATTTCACAAATATACATATAAGTCATATTTTGTTTGAACACAACTATTTTTTCTTGGTGCTCATGTTTCTGCATGAATTTGTAACTCCGCTTCAATGCGAAGTTCTCAGAAGACAGACGTGTCAAATATCGTGTTTCGTCGGCGTGTGTGTGCAATGTGCGCGGGCCTTTGATGCAGGAAACTGATATGTTCAGCATTCATTCCAGCTTCACGCATGAATAATGCACAAAGAAAAATTGCTTCCGTGCTCCTTTTATAACTCTCTTCTAGGAAGTTATGCCAGACAGCTTTCAGAACCGTGTTCGTATCTTCATTCACGTTTGCTTTCTTTAGAAAACTTTATAAGCGAGTTTCTTGGTATTTTTTCATGCCGTCAAGCGGCTATACTTGGCTGCAAGGATCTCTTTGAACGACTCAAAGTATTCGTATTGGGTCAATGAAGTGAATAAATAAATAATTGAAATTAAATATCTAAACTCTTAAGTTTGGTCCACGGAGATAAAATTAGCCATTTCTTCCTTATGGTACCAAAATAATTATTTTGTATCGGTAAAAGTCACCACTGCAGTCAAATTATCCCCACTAGACGGAAATATTTTTGCAGACTGTAAGAAAAAAATTGTTCTTTTAAGATAAGCATTTGATGACTTAAAACAATATTTTCTCAGAATATTGGTATCCATTTCAACTAAGCAATAGAAAATCATCAGACATATTACGATTCACGCACTTTACAAAGTGATTTGTTTAATATAAATACTGGTTCATAAACTCTTAGATCATCGTCAACCCTTGGCATATTTAAATATTATTTTCAGCTTTTCTCAGTTGACTTTTGTATAGTTTGATGTTTTGTCGCAATAAAAATATTGTTTAAGTAAGAAAGTTATTCAGTTGATTACACGTGGGTCTTGCCGCCTTTTGTAATAACACAAACAATATTTTAATTTCCGAAGTGCTATTTTCTATTCTTCGGTCTAACATGTAGTTAACTAATTAGGACTCACAGTTGATGGGTCAGGCAAACTTTAAAACAATTACGACTCGCTAATTCGTTCGGTATTCCAGCAACCTAAATATGCATCAGCTTATTTCTATTAGAGTTTTCACGTTCCCAAAACCTATTTATATATTAATTATTTATTCTTACCATACTGTTTAATATTGATAAATCTACAAAATTATTTTTAAATAGTTTTTTGAAATCAGATTTTAAAAAAATTACGTCTAGAATTTACTTTCTACAACAGTACAAAACGTGGTTTTAAACGCTCTAAATTATATTGAATTTGTATAAGATATATTAATAATTAATAATAAATAAGTAAATTACCAACGTTGAAAATATTTGCTGTGTTTATTCGTCTATACGACTTTAAGTTATGACCAAAACATTGTTTTGTGTGTACAGAATACACTCACAACACCTCAATATTCATTACTAACTGCCAGAACTCTCACATGCATGGATAAATGGCTACTGAATTTAAACTTCTAGTGCATTTTTCTTAGAATTATCAAAACTGTAGATGTCGTTCGTCGGGTAATTATGCTATCCAAAGACCATACATAGTTGTAAATGACAGCAAGTCAGAATAATCGAAGGAATGGTTATACCTAACGAAATAAACCAATCTGTATCTTCCAACATAAATTTACCAACTTGTGCTACCGTCGTTGTGCTATCTAGGCATGATTATGTTCCAGAAATTGTGCTCATCTGTGTTGCACGTAGCTGTTATAAACAATTTTAGTCTGCGTTGTGTACCTTGGTGTAGAACATTGTGCTAGTTTTTGTGGTTCTCGTGTTGTCTGTGCATACATATCGTACAGCAGTTGAGTTCGGCTGTATTATGTTGTCCTTCCACGAGTTGTCTGTGTATGTTCCAAGCCATTGTGTTCGTCTATCGTCTGTTTTTTCTTGTACAGGTTTTGTAGTCTTTTAATAGTTTGTTGTTGACTAATAATATTTTGTATTACGGTGTCGTCTAGTTTATGAAACTAACAGTTCCATCTTGAAATTTTGGGTTATTACATTAACCAATTTGTTTATTATTATATGGCATAAGTTAGTTTTTCTGTAATGCGTTATACTCTATAGTTAAATATTTTTATCATATTACGAGTTTTATGTGACTTCCGTAAAGGTCTTTCAATTATGCACGGCCAGAAGAAAATAAGATGATTCCTAACCTTTATTGCAACGCCAGTCCAAGGTCATACCTTTGCCATAGTGCCAGCTACATTAAATGATATCTGAAAACTTGCGTGATCCGCGGAAACAGTACTTCTAAATTTAATGGCGTTATGCAGATGCCATCCACGTCACAAAAGTTCAAAAGAAGAGCTCTAAAGTCACTGTTCCCTTTAATATTCAGAAATTAACCGAAGAATAAGAAGTTCATATTAAGTGTTCATTTATGAGTACATACCTTATTTTCCAATAATACTTACATACCAATAACCAGTCTTCGCTGTTTTATTGAAGTAAATGTGGTTTGGTCTTTTTCAGCAAATTTGCTCCGCAGAGAGAAACTGTTTTGCAGAAAGCTAAAAATATTTTTTGTACTAACCCTTAGCTTATATTAACAGTCATATCTGTTTTGCACCTTTTTCTAAATAATTATATTTAATATCGTAAATTAAGAATCTTAGAAAATTGTTAAAACATTTACAGTTTTTGGTCTATGAATGTTATATCACTGCAATTATACTAGAATATTGAGCGTTGATAATATGTTATCCATGTTTTATGTTATATATATATATATATATATATATATATATATATATATATATATATATATACACGCAGTTTCCATGATGTATGTCTTTTTACAAGAAAAGTAATTAAGACAATATGTTAATATCATAGTCTCATCACTGAATAATAAGAATACTAAAGTAAAAAAATATATTAAATATTATGATCTGAAATACATAGTTAGCAAACATTTCCTCCTGGATGGTGTTTAAAACCAACATATTGTTGAACCCATATAAATCACCTTCTTGAGAATTATTTCTATAAAAATTTTCTGCCTCAGCCGGAATGAGGTGTGCAACAGACTCAATATCAGCCAACTTTACAGGTATTATGGGTTTGACATTTTCCTGTTAGTAATTAAACCTTAATTTTTTTTTGTTCCAACGAAGTCTTCAGTTTCCATTTTGGAAACAATGAAAAAGTTTCTTCTTTCTGCATGTCTTCATAACATAAATGTAATATGTGGGTGCGTATAGCTTTTGTTGGCATTTGAGTGCTGTATCATTATCTGCAGAATCTCTATAGTTAAGGAAAATTCTATGCGCAGAAATAAAGTATTTAAAAATAATTAATTTTCAATCGTGTACGGTTGCGTAAAATTTCTTTCATTATAAGAACTATCTTGATATTACGGTATTGTCTACCGCAAGAGTCTGGCCATAAGATCAGCGTTTCTACATCAGAATTTAATGTACTGGTGTTGTACTTGCGAAGATAACAGCCAATTTCCTGCGCTCCTCTACCTGTATCTCCTTATTGCCATACATAACAGTAACCATTTTCATATTTGCTACTACTTGTTTCTAGACTGTATAACCATAGCTGGCGTTTATAAAACATGATACTGGCTGGGATACGAGGTAAGTGTAAACTTTTCTCCTTATCATATTTGAGAAGTGGCAACTTGCATATCATGTTTAAACATGGTTTCTGCTTCAGCAGCAATTTCACGATGTATTTGTTTCTCTTTGAATTTGTCACTGTTTTCGCTGTCGCACTGTCATGTTATTTAATGTGTCACATTTATTGCAAGTGTCTTTTTATCAAAGGTTTCATTTGCAAGTAGAATTTATCATAAAACACTGCCTAGTAAGTTGCAAGACTTACAGAATCTACTGTTACAATTTTGTAGGCATTGTACATCTTCTCCAGTCTCATGTATCGTGGCAAAAATTTCGCAGAAACATTGTCCCTAGTACAAGACGTTTTCCTCTGCTTTCAGCAGCCATTATTACTGCTGTACTGTTCATCAAAATACACTCAAAATATTTCCCTTCAAAAGTATAACATGCTACCGATATTAGCAGTATTTGGTGGAAACATTTACATAGGCCCAATCGAAGTACCTGAGCAAATAATGTATTTTACTAATACAATAATGGAGACTAATAACAAAACATAAACAAAACATCACACTAAAAAGCACTTAAACATTTAGTTATGCAGAAGAATGTTCGCAGTAAAAGATTAATCCACTTGGATAGTTTCTGTAAAATTCCAAAAATAATATACACATTGCAGAAGCGTGTTCTGTAGTAAAAGACCAACCCACTTGAATGGGTTCTGCAAAATTTCAAAGGTATAATAATCATGTCAAAAATGTGACCAAACAACGTGGATGCTTTCTGCAGAACAGAGGTGTGGAATAAGTATAAGTATTTATTTGACCAAGGGACTCGGGTGGGTTTTGCAGAATATGACTTTATGGATAAGAGTAACGTGGGTAAGTGTTATCGAACAGAGAGTGCAGCACAATGTAGCTATGGTTTGGATGAATTGAGCAGACTACAATAAAAAATTCAGATTCCAATAATTTGTGGCGCGCCACTTTGTTATTTTTGAGCGTTGGTCTCTTTCTGCATAAACAACATCCAATTTCAAAATAAAGGCACGTATATTCAAGGTTTGCTATATGCCAAGGTAACCATAAGTCGCCGATTTTTCGCAACATTTTCCTGTCGAATGTTTCTATAATGGAGAAAAATTCCAAGCAGCCGCAACGGGAGGATAACAATCACTCGAAAACGGAAGTGTTTCTGAAAGTGGTGGGGGAGGCGAAGGGTGATAAATAAGGGAGGTGACACGCTCTCATAACGGAAAGCTGGTCGATACAAGGCAAGGCGTGCACGCTGAAATTTTCATAAGGACGGGTATCGGCGTCAGGTTCGCGACACGCACGTTGTTGTGTCGCCGCCATCACGCCAGGTAATTACGTACATGGCTCATATAGTACCTGCGACCTACTTGCCGCAGCAGCCTGCGACACAGCACAGCAGGATCGCTGGCCCAGTAAACATTCATTTGTTTATACTTGTGCCAAATTATGTCCAACTTTTACACATCAAATAACGTGCCATATCCCCAAATAAAATTGATTTATGCCCTATAGATTTTGCACAATCACCCATCAAAGTCACAAAATGGCAGTTGCCGTGCAGAGAAAATTAAACAAAGTCATTACTGATGAAATCAAAATTACAGGAACTTAAATTCGGCGTTTAAATGAATTTTATAATATGTTTGACAAA
>PNEQ01057559.1:15712-38763 GCA_003012365.1 Medauroidea extradentata
ATCAGAGAGCAGCACAGCAGAGACAGCTATATAAGGGGACCACCTTGCACCAGTAGGCCCCAGTCTGATCCTGCATCGACCTGAGGATGGCAGCTGCAAGATCTGCCGAAACGTTGTCCAAGAAGCAACACAAGACGCGGCTCAATCCCAAAAGCCAAGAAAATTACGACAATGGCCGCGAAAGCCTGCAATCTTTGTAGAGTTGATGATATGTGACGGAACTACGGATAGTGCCAAACCAGTTAAAGATCAAATAGTTTTGGATTTTATTTAAACAAATAATATGTTGAATGTTGCTTTTCAGCGTAGCGCTAATCCCACAATAATTTTCTTTGTGGAAAAATTGGAAACACATTTTCGACTAACTTTTCTGTAAGCTATCGCCACGGGAAATTCACACACTCCATCCCGACTCGTCCCATATATACCTGTGTTTATGTATGTATATACATAAAACAACTGAAATGTTTATAAATTAAAATATCAATATAGGTAGGCCTACTATTACAATGTATATTCTCAATTTCACTTTTCAAAATTTGGCAGCTAGCGTAGTGAGAAGCGTTTACTATTTTCAATTCTTAATGTGAACACAAACCTCCGTCGGTATATATTTTTACATTATTATTTACGTTTATTCTGCGCTGTCACGTACGGAAATAATTATATCACACACCATTCATTTTCTTTTTAGAATTTTCGAGTGATTTTAACTTCCACGTAAATGTAGATTACCTTCTTGCACACACAAGAAAAATTTAACTATAATTTCGTACTCCCTTAAACGTTTGGAAACTATGCTGTCTCAACATACAAAAGCAATGCTCGTCGACAATCATATTACCGAATTATTATTGTCGTTTACAGAAATATATCATCTTATCTGTGTACTTGATACCTACGACTACAAAAATAGTTGCGTTAGTTAAGTTTTCAATTCTAAATCTTGGCCACATCAGTATATACTACACAGAGCTCTTCTAGCTAAAATTAAATGCAAGACCTATTCTTCATTCCCTCACACTTAACATAAAACGCTGATCACTAAGTCCCCACAGTATTTGATCGCTTTCAAACTCTCAGTTTCACATGAGGAGCACTCGTTTTAAGTCCCAACAGGAAACTGTCCATACCCATCCATAAGTCCAACAATATGTCATCCATTCGTAGTTAATACTATCCGTTAATGGAAGGATTTGGAGCACAGTATGAGAAATTAACGGAATTATGCAACAACAGAACAACTAACAGTGCCACTAAATGTGAGATTATGGCGTCATCTGTTGTCTACGGTCTCAAAAATATAATATGAAAAAATACATTATGAACACTTAACCTGCATTTCGTTGTTATCTATAGGCACACCTTGTCGTTGCACATTATACAAAATCAACTTTAATGGTCAATGTCTTGGAAAAATGTTTTTGTTAGTTGGTCTTTTGTTGTACAACACCGTTCAAATATAATAAGGTTTAGACAGTACAAGACAGCTGATATTAAACACCTCAAATAAAAGATAATGCAATGCAGGGGGATAAGTTGCGCACGTCTGTGCAGGAGTAGTACATGTACTATTTTTATCGTCTATCTCATAATTGATTTTCCGTGATTGTTTGCACACACTGATTGTTTGCATCATTTAGTTGAAACTCGCATTTTTTGTAAATGTAAACTTATTCAGATTATCTAAATTATTTGATTTTTTATGTATCTATAACTAGAATGATGGTCCAGTTTATGTATTTTTGCAACATTGTATTGTGAAATACAGGACGTCCCAAAAGTCCCGCACCATAGGAAATGCGTGTGAAGTAAATCATAGAATATGCTCAATATGATTGCCTGAAACATCGTAACACTGCTGCAGGCGATCATGCATGTTCGGCAGAGCAGGATAATCTCCAACACACTCTTCGATAGTCAGCATGGTTCACCTGCAACAGTACACAATTGACTACGATGCGGGACTTTTGGGCCATCCTGTATAGTAGTGATGTAATAGTGGTTAAGTGTAAGGAAAGGCTGGTGTCTTGTTCGCCACTATAACTGAGAGGATAGTAAATAACTGATCATAATTGGTACTAAAGCAGAAAGCAGAGGATATTAGTGAACTGTTCTTCGTGGTAGTGAGTAAGGGCAGTTTGACGTATATCGTGTTGTTGTTTCTCCCAGCTTCCGTAGTTGGAGCAGAGGCCGTCTCGCCTCTAGAGGAAGGACGGAGGACGATAATTTGTCGCAGGTAATTATTGTCGTAATTAGTAGCCGGGAAGCTACAGTATATGGTGCGGGCGAGATGCCACAGCCTCTCTCCTGTAGCCGCTTCGTCCACTGGGGAGCCCCATTACTCAGCTAGCAAGTTCTTAACTAAACCGTTGTTTTGTGTAATCTCTGCTCCTCTCCAAGATTGCACATGTCTCTCTCGCAAGTATCTGTCTTCGTCGTGGTGTGTTTATTTGCGACACAAGCTGCACTAAGATAACATACAAAAGCAAAACTAATAATAGTAATTGAAGATTTAACATTCATAAGGGGCTAAGTGCCAAAAGGTAAGTTTCGAGATAATGACGAAAACAGTATATTGCGACAAAGAAATAAACAAGGAAATGCCCAATTGCGTTCACATATTTATTACAATAGGAAAGTAGTAAATAGGAGCAAATGAACAGTAACTAATACAAAACACTCATGAACATCAATATCTATTTTTACAATGAACTAGAATGCGTTGATGTTACTCCAACCATCTAATCGTGCTGATGGACGGCGCGCATGAATATCACTAGGAGATAGCACTTTAGGTATGTCTTCGACCTTATGTTTTGGCATCTTTCTATGTACCTATAACTCATTTTTGTCGAAGATGGTACCTAGCTCCTTTTGAATGTTAAGTCCTCAATTGGTGTAAGGACAACAGAATCAGTTGTTTGAAATACGTAAATTTTCTACCAATATAAATTGTGGGAATTACAATTGTGTACAGAGATAGTCAAGGAAATATAACACTTTTCAAATGAACTTATAGTTCGGTACTGTACTACACTCGCAAATGAACTCGTAGTTCGGTACTGTACTACACTCCCAAATGATGCCTAATTTGGTTTTATAATACGTGTGTTTACCTCTGTACAAAAGTATAACACCCGCAAGTCATTTTGAAAAAAAAAAAAAAATTGACTTACGTTGTTTTTAAATTGACTGATTCAACTGTACTCTGAGCTACGAAATCAAATTGTGAAATGAATTTCACAAACTCGCCTTATAAAAGTTGCTAACACTTAAGTTTACACAATGGTGTAGGTACCAAAACACGGCAAGTGCATATTAAAATGTTAGTAATAACGTGTAGTGGCAACAATATGAAGCTGAATGAGATTAAGTTCGAGCTGTTTTATTATTTTTAAATGAGAGTGCTGTTCTGTTACACGTGGCAAAGAAGAAAAACGAGGGGTAATGGAGCGAAGTTTATCATACATATTTGTATTCGCATCGATGCGGGCCACAAAAACAGACGAAGTAACGAATACTTTACTTGCGAGCAGTCTGAAAAGTACACATATTTTGTGGGAAGTACATCATATTAGCAGCGCCGGATTTATGCATCCAGGGGCCCTATATTCGTGAGTCGCAGGGCCCAAGCCGCCAATCGTTTCCATCCTTCCTTACCAACTCACGTCCTTTGCCCATATTCAACACCATATTATTTATAATATTACTCTCTTCTGGTCTCTCGGTATGTATAATGAAAATGACATTATGATTATTTACCTTAACTCTAATTAAATTATTTGACAAATACTGTAAACAAGAACAAAAATGAAAACAAAAAAGTAATAATGATAAATACACATACAAGTTAAGCCATTAAAATTTTTACAGGTCACCATATTGGCACTTTTAAAAGCAGCGATGGGGAATTCTTCGCATTTTCAGCCGTAATAGTGCGCCAATAGAGAAACTGCGCTCTAAGCCCGGGCCTAGTAGTAAATCCGGCCATGCATACTTACAGTACACCTGATGACATGACTATCTGCTACATATGTTCCATGGTGGGCGGGGCATTGGTGTTCTGCATGTCCGTCACGGGCTGACATGTCAGATGTGAGAAGGTGGCGAGGAGGTGTGCACCAAAGTCTTAGGCCCTTAAAATAATCACTAACCGTTACTGCATATTATTTAACATTACCAGTAGTGGCCTTACCTTTGTTTGTTTGGCAGCGAATTACCGAATATTTTAATTCAACATTACTGAAGAACAATCAGATGATATTGACCTCTGTGTGTTTAATATAATTTATATCTTTAATTTATGATCTTAATTATGTAGTACTTACTGACTGTATAATTTGAATTAGTAAGCGGCAATACAAAGTTACGAGTTCGGGTAGATGGTCGACTGCACGCTTCTCGCCATCCTCCGCGCTGCAGAAGTTTACACAAGAAAAGCCATATTTGTACTTATACAAAAAATATATTTTTTGTAAACTGTTTCCAAAAAACCTCTTTGTAAGTTTATAAAATAGTGTAAATTTTAAAAATACATTCCTTAAGTCCCCACAGTTATTTTCGCAATTTAGACCAATTTAATGACCTGCGATATTCTTGTAGTAGTGCTCAGACTGATAAATGTTCTGACATTAGCATACAAGCTTTTTCTTATATAGTGCTATTTTTTTACTGTGTACTTTAGAATTCCACGGAGAGATTACCGCTAGGAAGCGTACATCGTTCAGTGTTAATCTATTTTGCTATCAACGTTTCTCCTTATAACACAAATTGTCGGTGGCGGTTTTGTGTTTCAAATTAGAATGTAATGTGCGCACCCATTACGTGATTCATAATGGCAATAATGCGTGCCGTATAAATTAGTGTAGAAGCACAGAAACCGACATTATATAGACGTCAACTCTCCGATATTCATATCAAAGGTCACTATTGATTATATCAACTATTCGACCCCTGCATACTTAATGTGTAGATAACATTATTCCGAGCAGTGTAACGGGGTTTAAACACTTAAAAACTTAAGATTCCACTATATTCGTGAGGTACAAATTATTTGTTTTTAAGCCGTTTTATTTATTTTACGGCATAAATAAAAAAATATGTTTAGGCATAACCATTTTAATGTATATATATACGTTATAATTTTTGCGCTAAATTTGCTTTACACGTTAAATGCAATGTGTAAACAGTGTGAGAAAAAGTCGTGTACTAATTTTTTTCTCTTACTGTTTACGAATTGTATTTTACAAGTAATGCAAATTTAGCGCAATAATGTTAAAGAACACGTACAGGAAATTGGTTCTACCTGAACACATTTTAAATTTATGCTGTAAAACCAATATTGCGACTTGAAACCTAGAACTCGTACATAAAGTGTATAGTGGAATCTTAACACTGGTGATTTGAATCAAAGTGCAGTATTCGAACTGCCATTGCTTATTGCTTAAGTTCGGCAATGGAAATCGTAAGTTTAACCAATCACAGTAAAAGTCGGTATTCCCATGATGTGATTCGTATTTCCCTCGATAACCGCCATCTTTGTTTTAACCTATAAAATTCTCATGACATGGGGTGGATTTCTTAAATTCAAGAGATGCAATTTGCCATAAAATGCAAGGTTTTTAGTTTAGTTTAGTTTTTAGCGGAACCTCGTTTATATGCATTGCAATGATTATTTACTCATTATTTTTACTAAATATTTAAAACTGCACTCTTTGGTACGGTCAATACAACCAATAATACATTATTTAAGTCTGTTCCTATTGGCTTAACTCATGCAGTAACCTCGCTATTGTGTTCACTCAGTTGTTGCCAATCTGCTGCTTACTTCTTAGGTCTTCTTCTAACTGCTTAAGTTTTTAGCTGTGTAAACCCCTTAATGCAGATGTAAAAATTGTACAAGTCTATGTTAATAAAACACGTGGCAGTGTTATGTTTACGTGCAGAGGAAACATACAAACTGGCTGAAAATATAAATTAAGAAGGGCTTTCTTTAAGTAGTCTCTTTATCCCGAACCGTGTGTAGTAGTGTCGTTGGAAGGGAGGGCTGTTGTTGAACGTGTCGTGTCGTGGTTATCGGTGTTTGCCCAGCGAAACCCCCGGCGACCTGATGAATGCCAAACACATCCTCACCCCAGTGCCAAGCCATACACTTTCCCCTACCCTCAGAGAAGAGCTGCTGTGGTCGTGTATTTATACCCTCCAACCCGCCCTGCTCAGAGGTCCGTCGGTCCAGGCAGAGCACGGGCAGATTACTTACTGCACCAAGTCTGGCTGTATAACATACACATATACTATGTTTAGAGTAACAGCTCAATCCGGATTGAACAGAGAGTAAACTGCAGAATCTTGATTTAAATTTTACTTTAAGCGCGTTCCTACTGGACTGAAGTAGGAGTGGAGTGAGTAATCCAGTCCAATCGGCGAGGTGGACAGGACTGTAGAATCAGAATGAAGCGTTTACTTTAAACACCCATCGGACTGGACTGAAAGAAAACGAAGCGGACGCCATATTGTATTGTTTCTTTGGTTATGTAAGATGTTAGAATCGTCCTGGGCTAGCTTAATGAAACTGTTTTATGTTGCTAATAATATCAGGAAGTGCCAAATAAATCAAAATACCTATTCTGATGAACAAATTGAAACGAAATATCAAACAAATATTTGCCTCGTACTTTTTTGACAGTTAATTGTTCTATAGATCGATGTTTTGCAAAGAGATGTCTCTAGCACGGCCGTAGAAGTACAGGTATGGACACTCGACTATCTAACAATGTATTTAGCTTGACCCCTTTGTTGTTTGGCTGTAGTTAACCTAGTTACCGAGAGTGTTGTGCATCTTTTGCGCTGCAATCAGGGCAGTCGGGCTCAAACTCCACCCACTTTTTCTAGTGTTTACATTGTAAAGTATATAAAGATTGCTGGAGCCATGCTTTCGGGTTATAAGCGAAGGAAATATTTCATTAATTGATAAAAAAAATACGCTTTTGTTAGTAGTGCATCTTTATAATAAAAAGTGGGTGGGAAGTGGGCGGAGTTTGAGCCCAACCGCCTTGACTGCAGCGCCAAAGACGTACAGCATTGTCGGTAACTTGGTGAACTGCAGCCAAACAATAAGAGGTCAAGTTTCCAGGCGAGTGTCCAGACTTGTTCTTCTACGGCCGTGGTCCCTAGACACGGATTCAGTCCATGTTTGCATGTCAATCTGGATCGAAAATTGTGTTGTAAACGTGTTTCAGTCCACTTTCACTTTAGGTTCGCTCCATGTTGAATTCTGTCCAAGTTCTGTTCAGTCCGGAATTTTACTATAAAACCACTAAATGTGGAACACTTCCCGTAGTTCAGGTTGAAAAAAAGAGCAAATGTTTAGCGCTGTTACTGCACAAGTCTGGTTAAAACCTGTGTGTGGTTGACTGTTCCCTTAAAATTTACACGATCGCTACCACTGATGTAAGGAAAACAATTTTACCGTGACAATAATTTTAACACTTCTATACATAGACATTTACAGATAACTTACTATACTGCAATTTCTTTGATAACACTTCAAACTCGTAACTTAAAGAAACTGGAAATATATTACATTCGCCTAACGCTTAACCACTGTATCGGAGTCGGGCCTTGGATTTTTGCGTGTGGAAATCGCTGAAAGGCAGATTTTCTCAGAGGTCTCCCTTTTCCCCCATCCTCCACCTTCAAGCGCCTTCTCCATTGCGGGACCTCATCCCCCGAGGCTAGCTGATGCCACGAGCGGCCAGTCGTAAATATGCAGTTCGGGATGTGATACCCCGGCCATCGTGTACCTTTTTCGTACGATATTTAATTAATTTCTAAACTCTAGCAAACCACACAGGGAAGGCAAATCATTCACACACATAGATAATAGCATAACTGCATCAGAATAAATGTTGATAAATCAAAATATACTTGTAACTAGGGGCAGGAAAATTTCGCGAATTCAATGACCTACATGCTAGAATCCGTTGTCCTATGCACACTAAAGCCCCGTCTATACGTTCATTGTCTGTTGTTCCACTGAGTAGCAGCTAGTGGACAAATAGTCGGGGCTAGAGTGTGCACAGGACAGTGCATTCTATCATGCAGGTCATTGAATCCTCGAAATTTTCCGACTCCTACTTGCAACATATACTAAGCGAAATGGCTGTAAATTCTGCATACGACAGTACATACAGAACAGAAGACATTATAGTCACGATAGCATAATAAAAGTCTATGTAAGATTTAAAAATGTGTCCTATCACGTGAAACTCAACGTACGTGACATCGATAGATCGATGGTAAAAGCTTGTTACAGGGAAAATTTCTGCCGCTTGAGCACTGGTATCGGTAGGAGGTGTAAAACTGACCAATCGCCGAGTTGTCGTCAATTTTAAGTTACACGAAATTAATAATTTGAAAGCCAAATTTGCCTGTTTTTCACTTTCAAATAATATTAAACGATTTCTCTCTTTGCCGAGAATAGTTAAATTTTATTTTACCACTGTATAGTATTTTATTAGATCGGTTAGCGATAGCACCTAAGCTAGCGGCAGAAATTTTCCCTGTGCCAAGCTCTCCCATAGTAAAACACATTTTATTTTTAACATGTAGTTAAATGTACCTTACTTTAGATTTCTAATTGTTGCAACAAAGGAAGACACAACACAAACTTGAAATATTTCCTGTCGTATGAAGTATGTCTCGTACCGTTAGCTTATCTTGAAAATTATTTACTATGGCAAGTAAATAAAGCATCACTTGCATGTGCTCATTAAAAAAAGTCTATCCAACTGTCAAATATTACAAAGGCAGCACACTGCATCTTTGTGAATGATAACGATGGGTTTCTTTCTTTATTGTCTTGGCCACTGAACAGTATATAAATCAATATTCAGATGTCCCTTTTTACACTGTTTTTCGAATATTATTTAAAGTCTTTAAATACGAACGCAGATCTCTTAATACCGTCACATAAATTTGTTGAAAATAGTTTTAACCACGTAGCCTACGTTATCAAAGAAAAAACTGCTTAAATTTTGTTTCGCTTCGAAAAAATAATTAGTCTTCACCGCAAAGACGATTTTTGACACGTATGTGTAGGTTTTACGTATGCTCTCTTTTAGAATAAGACAAACATATTCTCATAAACAGCGTATATCAGACCCATGGCTTTAATTGGTCTCTTAGAGCTTAGTAAAATTGTGTGCGTAAAGACCTCGGATGTCTTCAAGATTCTGTATCTACTTTATTCACTTCCCTAAGAAAATTTGGGCGTTGAATGTACAATAAAATGTGTTGAATAAAACTGCTTGGTACAAATCAGAAGCAGTGTCACACACTCCAACAGAGCCTGGAGGCAGAGCTGATGAAAATAATAATATAAAAAAAAAGAGTAAACAATGAAAATTGTTCACAAAGACGGAAAAACATTCGCGTAAATTAAATGGAAATAAAAGATCAAAATACCGGTATTTATATTCTCAATCATTGAAAAAGAAGCAGTACTGTTCATAAACAACAACATTTAACGTTTTTTAAGACTAAATAAAATTAAACTAATGTATTGTGTGATCTTTGAAATATGTTACATTGCAAAATTTACGTCAGAACTTTGAAACATATATGTTAAATACGCCGAAGCACGTCATTTGGCCTCAGATGTTATAGTTACCCAACAGTCTCTTATACTAAACATCACTTTACTCAAACTTCATTTACCCTAAAAACCACTTGGCCTAAACGTCAGTTGGCCTAAAAGTGAGCTGGCCTAAAATTCACTTGGCCTAAAGTTACTTGACATAAAAGTCACGTACCGTACCCTAAAAGTAATGTGGCCTAAAATCTACCTGGCCTAAATGTCCATCAGCTTAAAAGTCGTTTAGACTAAGAGTCTCTTGGCCTTAAAGTCAAATGTTTTTAAGGCCAATAGGCCTAAAACCAGTTGCCATTAAATGTATTAGGCTAAACTGCTCTTGACCTCAACTGCGCTTGTCCTAAAATTAACTTGGCCTAAAAGTCACTTGACTTAGTATTATTTGGCCTAACTAGAATTAACTTCAGTATTTACTTTAACATCCAAATACGCAAATCGCACTAATTACTATTAAGATTTAGTTATATGTTCTTTTTCTGCATTTACTTTAAATATTTCGTTTTCGCGGTGGAAAAGTTGACGTTAACTTACCAAATCACGACATTCTAAAAAAAAAAAAAAAAAAATTGTTGGTATTTTGCTAGTTTATTTGACGTAAAATATACGGAATTAAATTTAAATCTTACACTGCATTTGCAAGGGAATCTGTTAGGAGTTTAATGACGTCCGAACACAATAATCATAAGAGAACCTTACACATATTTAATAAGCACATAATACGTTGAAGAATGCCGCAAACAGAGTAGCAATTTAATATACGATACTATGCACAAGACGAGCATTATAATCAACATTGTAATATTATCAAATGTAAACCTCTACTGAATTAACACATGCAGACTAGAATGACGTTATAAGAGGAGGAGAGATTTATAACGGCCACTCCCACGGAAGAGAATGAAACAATGTACAATATATTTACCTATCAAAATTGCCGAGAACTGCGGCTGGATTCAATTCGATAACAGAGCTCCGTAGCCGCACAGTCCACGGAGTTCGGTGCCCGACACTCACCATTTTCCAAAATTTACTACCGACACTTTAATTCCAGTTAAGAGGCGAAATAAAGTAAAATTGGACAACTTGTGACAAAATTATAAGTTTAATTTTGCAATGGTCATTCTGTTCCATTGAGATAGATTATTGCCGGCAGAATATTGTGTAGTAAAAAAGTGCCTGTAAAATTAAAATTTGTAATTAATTTGAAATATTACGAAAATTTCCTCTCCACCACTTGCCAACCTGCCACCTCTTGCTAGACCAAAAATACGTTGATAATCTCGTATGACGCAAGAAACATCAACATGTAAAATCGAATAAGCGTAGTCAGCGTAGCCTGGAAGATCGACTGATTTGCGTGTCAATACCATGTGAACATTGGCGTAGAGCCAGCTTCTGAGGTCACATGGCCCTAACGTATTATATACGGCGTTCTCTAAATATATCAACCGCGTCGTTAACGTCCACCTGA
Organism: Medauroidea extradentata; assembly: GCA_003012365.1. Lineage (NCBI taxonomy): Eukaryota > Metazoa > Arthropoda > Insecta > Phasmatodea > Phasmatidae > Medauroidea > Medauroidea extradentata. The sequence goes on from PNEQ01057559.1 coordinate 26,839, forward strand.
AGCCTTCTTCACCTAGCATTTGTTTAGCTGACAGACTCTTCTTGCGGTACCTTCTCTGTGATATACTAGTCACCTTGAATTTCAACTATAGGGCCAGGCAACTATTGTGGGAAGCTGTTCATGAACCAGTTCTTTTGTTGGTACACTGTGTCCCGAGCTGTGCAAAGTAACATTTGTGACTCTTCAATGTAGTATCAGTACACGGAACACTCTAAGCTGAAAACCGTGTATATCCACAGATATGCCAGAGGTTTTCACAGATTCAGAATGGAGCATGTTAAACTTAATCAATCAGTGGAAAACCACTGTCAAATCAGTTATTATTAATTTTTTTGCCGAATTATACTGCAAACGTTCCAAAAGTGAATCGTAAAATATTTACTGATTTTGCACTGATTCACTGCTTTACCCGGAATCTGTGAAAATCACTGGAATATTAGTAAATGTTAACTATTAAAGTACGCATAACATCACAAGGTGATGAGTACTCTCTCAGCTAATTGCATACATTTCCTAATCTATATCTCAACTATAGCTATACCTCACGGTAGCTAGAGGTTTCATTTACTCCCTTCAACATCGCAGTTGCTCATTTGATACAGCAAATAGCAGTTACAGTGTTCGTAAATTATTTATAACTGGTGATGACATCATATTTACAGGGGAATTGATTGCGTCACTCTCGGTTTTAGCCGCGTTGTTCACGTTTTAACAAGATCGCAACACACGAAGTATTAAAGCAGTTGCTAAAATACAGCGTGGAGAGGTTTTCTTCTATCTACAAGGCCAGCTTCCCTTCAGCTTTGAAAGGGGAAACGAGAATTTCCTTTTCTCGCTAGTTTCTCATCTCTCCACTGTACTAATACATTTAAATATTCGTAATAATGATGAGAATCTTTTTCAGCTTATTAATGTTCTACAAAAAATACAAAAATCACACCGAAATTCTAACCGAGTTTCAACGACTATTCCGACCTAACTTACTTAACTACTTATTTGAATTACTGCCAGTTTTCGTGCCAACTGTTTTAACAAATTACTGGTTTGCGAACGAGTGGTTGAAGCCAATGAACTTTCATAATATCCACTTCAAGAACTTAATTTCTTGTAACACACATAAACGGCTTGGAAATATAATTTAATCTAAAGAATAGAGAAACCTGTACAAGTTTTGCCAGTCCAATAAAATATAATAAACAAGGATCCCATTTGTGTGATATAGAATTATTATGCAGACCTCAACCACATCCAAAACGTTCCCTTCTGCAAGAAAACTTGCTTACGATGTACTAACTAGAACAAAGCCGCCTGTAAATATCGACTGCAAATTGGATAGTCGCTAATGCAGTGGCAATACAGCGGGTAAACCTCTTTTATATAATAGTTTGCACTGAAAGATGAATGTATTCGTAATTTGCAATACCACTGATCGAAAACAAATACAGTTGTTTCAGTCCGTAAGAAGTTATTCATAGAAATCTAATGAAATGGTTTCCATAATACGCCTTCCTTAGCGCGTTCTTCTCTTGCGCTCATTGTTTCTTCTTCCGTCATGTTGCTCATTTCTCTCTTATCCTCTTTCTCTTCCTCTCTCTATCTTTCTCACTCATCTGTCTGAATTTCAGTTCCGCCAGACGAGGTTTACCTCTGTGTGCTGATGATTACACAACACTTCCATCTGTGTACTGAATTACACAGCCGATTTACTCCAGAGCCAGCTGGCGTGACGCAAACTGTGAGGCGGAAATTAGTTTACGGAATTTTCAATCCATCTCCTGTTCATCGGCTTTGCGCAGTGTTTGCGCCGTTCTTTCGAATATTTCTGCAAAATGTTGCCATTAAATAATGTTTCTGAAGAACTCATTTGTTAAAGCAGTAAAATCTTTATCCGTTGAATTTATAGGTTTTATCAACTTTGCAAACCTATGAATATTTAGGAATATTTTTAAAATAAATTCCATAGCAGGCCTATTATATTAATCTGCTTCAATATGTTCCGCGAGAACATAACAATTTAGAAAATGAAATATGTATCAAATTATACTACAATAATAGTATGCTAAAGCCACGAAATAGCCGTATTTCCGCATACCTACTCCTTCACCCACTTATTTTTTTTTTCTTTAGATAGGAACATATTTTAGACACAAGCACGTCTTCTTTTGTTACGAGAAGTTTCGTGCGTTTACGATACGGATAGTATTTTTCTCTAATGTGATTTCTCACATGTAGATGTATTTAATGCGATGTAACTTTATAGACTACATTTCAGTGTCTTACGTGTACATCTGCAACTTTGCGTCGTCGTTCATGGCAGAGTGTCTTTATTCAGACTAGTCTCTCATTTGATTTCACCAATCAGAGTAAGACAATGGACGACTTGAAGTACACGCCCCCTGACGTCACACCGCAGGGGAAATACTGTGGGAAACAAAGCTTGTTTACAAACATGCTGATTCATTAGTTGGTAATTGCAGAAAGCAAAAATGTTGCGCATTCATAGATTTGCACGCAAGGGTAAAAAATATTAGTTTCAATTTCATGGTTAAGATACGCAAATACATAAGATTAATGTTTACCTGTAAAAACGGCTAATTCCAAACAAATAATCAATTTTCTTGACGTACATCTCATCCGGGACATTAGACGCCAAACACCTAAATGAAGGTTATATTCGGCTGCGGTATCCATGGAGATAGGAATTGTATCTCCGCCTCTTTTCAAGTCGTCCATTGTGGCAACGCACGTCTGTGATTGGCCAGAAGAAACCCAAGACAAGTGATAGTTGAAACATCACTGACCATGAAGCAAAGCTGCAGGAGTGCACATATAAGACATTGAAGTCAATTAATGCAAAAATATTTCCGTCATAAAATCGTGGCTCTACCAACAAGTCACCCAGTTAAAATACCGGAATTGACTACCTTTCAACTACTGCGCCGCCATTTTTGTCCTGTCATTACACAAGTCCATTTAATTTTAAAGACATTTTTATGTCAAAGAAACTGTTAAAATTACTTTCCTTGCATTTAATACATACGTTCAAACTGTTTTTTGCCGACTCTGATTATAGCAGATAATAATAAGTTACTTAATATGTACAGCGTATTGCTGGAATCAGTGTTACTGTGTAGGGCTTATTTAATGTAACCGTAGTTTCGCTACATTAATTTAAAAGTTGGCAAAATTAATTTTCATCTCTGTTAATTTTTTGTTTTAATGACGATTAACAATGTTCAAATTACGTAAAATACTTATTTAATAACATGAAATAAAATTGTCGTTTGGTTAAAATATTAACAATCTGTCTCGCTGCTAAGAAATATGTCACGTTTCAACTCATTGCGCGTTCTAAAATACTAAATTATAAACTGCGGCACAAAATGTGATTTCAACTAATACGAGTAACTATACATTCGTATAAAAATCCGCAGGATGTATTTTTTAACTGACTATGCAGTTTACAAACAGACGTTAAATACACAACCCTACTATGCTCTGATTTTATGAAAATGTTAATTAACAATTTTTAAACTTTAACTATAAAAATCTCAATTTTATTTTACCTAGAGAATTATTTATTTTACAAGTAGGTTAAAACCCATATTCAAATTTATATGTTTCAAACAACATAAAGTAATAAAATACTGACAACATTTCACATAAAAACGATTTAATACAGGCAACATTTAATCGAAAACGAATTCAGCATATTTCGTCTTCTTAGATACTGATTATGAAAAACCGTATAAAAATTAAGCTTTTTTGAGGCATATAATAAAAACGTAAACTAAGAACGTAAGAATATATATAGAACCTAAATATTTTTAATATTTGGAAGTAAGCTAGAAAGACAGCAAGTAAGTCAGTTAACGTCAGTAAGTCAATCAAGTCAGTCACACACGACAGCCATTCAAGTCAGAAAATCAAGTCAGTCAGTAAGTTAACTTTACACAGTCCGTCAAGTCAGCCAGTGGAGCACTTTATTTTATGCGTAAGCAAGAGTTCATACGGGAGAGAAAGCCTCTGATTATTTAAAGCGCAAACAAATTGTCGTTTGAACACTGCAATAAATGAAGCAGAAAACCAAGGAAATTATAATACCGAACAACAATTATTTTAAACCTAGAAGTTAACGTAGTAGGGCTTCATAGTTTAATTGCAAATATCTTAGCTTTGGTCAACAATGTTACTACTTACTACAGCACATGATGTTGCTCATTAGTTAGTTTACGTAGTCTAGCTGCTGAAAGCAAATTAATGAAAACCTTCCCAGGAAATAAACGAACAGTATTCTCCTACAGACGGCAGAAAGTTGTTTAAAAGCATTAAAACATTTTTATGGAAGCGCAGAACAACCATTAAGTTCCGAGAACTTCCTGTATACTTTCGTACTGAGGCAATAAGGATGCGTTTATGGAGCTATGTACGTTCCGGAATTTTTACACCTTGGGGTGTTTTACTGCTGTAGCACTGAAAAAGAGTATTAAAATAATATGACCTGCTGGATACACACTTAGCAAGTGAAGTTTAAGTCTTGGAAAAGCTGTTTTAAGTTCTACAAAAAATACGATTGGAAATGAGAGTGCCAAACTTATTTTTTAATGAATACGTTTAGAAGGCTCATGTCTGAAACAATACAAACAAGACGTACCAGCATAACTAACGAACCTACATTCCTCGACGTTGACGAAAATTAACCCAAACATTTTAAATTGTTCTGGCAGACGTAGAACTAGGGAATAGTATCCTAATTTATTCAGGTCATACAAACAACATGGTGGAACTGCAACAACAAAGACGTGTTAAAAAAACGTTTGTATAATAAACCGAGTAAATATTTAGTTTGCTTACAATCTGTGTAGTAGTTCTTGAAATACATGCTTTAAAATTTAAATATTCATGGAGTGAAAATTTTTAAATTGTGGAACGTACATGGTTAAACACAGAATGAAAAAGCAACAGGCTATCACGTTACTTAGTACTAGATGTGCACAAAATTGAATACAATTTTGGAATGTTGTTCTTCAGATTCCACCATTTTCAACACTGAGTACGTTACGAACAAAACACCTAATACACAAGTTGCATAAGGATTACATGAGTACCGAGCTTATTAAAATTTGGATTAATGGTTACATAAGGTATCTCATGTGGTCAATAAACTATCAAGTGGCCACATTTTTGTTAGTATTTTGTTAAACGAAACATATAAAAATCAAGTCACCTCACTGACTATTAACTTATATGTGTACCGAGTTTGATGAAATACTGGAAAACCGTTTCTCATCTACCATGTGTAATCATAGATGTTCTAATGGCCACCATAGTGGAAATATGAATACAGTATGAACGGCGCATAAAAATCAGGTTATATATTCAAGAAATAAATGTGTAGTCTACCAAGTTAAATTTAATTTAAAAAATGGTTCCTCAGATAACTCGTGTTGGTTAGTAACAAATATTAAAATTGATGCTATTGAATGCGAACACCGCATTAACAAACAACTTAAAAATAAAGTCCCCTTACTAAGTAGGATATTATATGTTTACAAAGTTTTATGAAATTCAAGCAAATAATAATTTTTCAGATATCTCGTGTGACAAAGCAGCATGTTCAGATGCCCGCCATTTAGAAACTATGGCGTGTACCAATATAAATGAAATGAGGGAAAATATTTACTGAGATTTCTTATATTAGCAATTGATGTTGTTAAATGCCATGGATTCACTTTACAGGAGATATGTTGTTACGTGCATGAATAAACGGAAATTGGCCAATTTTACACGGATGGCGCATCTGCCATATTAAGGCACACAAAACAATGGTGAATTATATTGAAATTGTGTGTTAATGTCGACATTTTAAATGCAGAACTTCATTATCCAACTAACGTAGATAAAGATAAACACATTATATTGTTCAATTTATTTGGCCTAAGTAATATTAACTTTATTGCTCTTCAAAATTCTTGTGAAATAATTTTGCTCTTGTAGCTCGACTTATGTTTTGGGTTCTAATGCGTACGCTTCCAACCCTACGTACAAAAAGGCTTCATTTGTTTTGCCTGGACGGTATACGGCATAGCCAACCGCTGGCAAATGCTTACGATTCACGACTTGTCATTCATATTTTTCTTCTATTCTTTTTTGAAACAAGATTAATGACATATCAATACAAAAATTTGACGATATGGGATTTTCTTACTACCTGACACTGCATAACGCACGTTACATCAAAATAATAAATAAAGTATGGTTACGAAATAACTAATGTAATGTAATCTTTAATATAAAATACATCACTCCCCTTTTTAATGAAAATGTATAACACTCCGTAACAATTAACTACATCGAAACAGATATAAACGTAAAATGTAACGTTCCTACAGAAGGTCATTCTCCATAATTCCCCTAGCTTTTAAGTTACGATCCGGAAAAAAAATTCTGAAAAAAAAAAATTAGATGAATCTTGATATCTAGGCGGTTTTACGGAGAACGGAACCAATCCACAGTTTATTGTAACAGAGTTATTCAGGTTAATGTTTACCGTGTCTATCTGAACTGTTTTTTTTACTGGATTCTTATTTTTCTTACAAATACTATAATTTAATAATTTATATTTGTGTGGGATACACCCCCCCCCCCCCACACACACACTAGTTTTTATCAGTGGCTTCGCTCGCGTTGATGTTCTTAAATAACTGTCAAAGATCATTGGAAAAATAAAGTACCCACGACTTTGTTCGCGTATAATTTGGCCCTGGAAAAGACGCCACATGTGAACCACTTGGGAAGTAGACATAGTACACCTCGGTTCCCTCAGCAGCACACTTGCGTTGACGCCTTCTAAGTCTTTATGTTCCTGAGACCTGCGCTCTCCCCCCCCCCCCCAACCTCGATTGCAGCGTCATATAGTGTATTTATCGAGGAACAAGTATCGCGGAAATATTCACCGTATTCAAATATCTATGTGTACCAATTTTCATGGCGCGGGAATCAACTTGTAGACCTATACAAATTTTCATAACCCAATTCACTCCCTTCAAGTTTTATATTCGCGATAAAATGTAGTCCATGTATTTCACCAAGGTGCAATCTATCTCTATAACAATTTTCATCAATATTGGTTCAGTGGTTTAGGCGTGAAAGCGTAACATACAAACAAACATTCGTATTTATAATATTAGTAGGGATATATAGACAGAGAGAGAGAAGTCCTCCTACGTGGTTGAGTAATCTCAAAATAAATAAAATAAAAAAACTGTGTAGTTTGGTTCCTTCCAGCTTAAATCTGTCCACCTGTGGACCTGGTTTCAGTGTTGCTGGTACGACTTGCCAGATTATTCTCCATCTTGATGTGACAGTTCACACGGGCCATAGTGTCGACCCGCCTCGTCAGGCGGGACTGACCGAAAGTTGTCACGGCATCGATCGGCAAGGTTCGCTCCAGGGATTTCAGTCTCGTGCCGGTCGTCATAAAGCCCGCCTCACACACGTCGCCTGATTTATATTTCCTTCTCTTATACTCTCGGGTCTAGCATTATAGGTAGTTCGCGATAAGGTTAACAGGTTTGAAGGTTATCTTGTCTGGAATATTACTTAAAAAATATTAATTATTTTGAACTAAGACGTTGACTTTTGAGTACGATGTAGTGTATACACATAGATTGTTATACGCGGTTCGGGATAAAGTGAGCACTCAAAAAAACAACGCTAAAGATCCATTTTCAGTCAATTCATATATTTCCGCATGTAGCGGCTAACTATGGGAAATGTTTAACCTCTCTGGACACTTCACTTGATCTATGATAAATTGTGCAGTCGGTAGGTACCTATGTAGTTTGATTAAAATAAGTTTACTAATTATTCAAAATACAGTTATGTCGCTTTCAGTTGATTTAATTTAGGCATTGTTGTATTTAAATAGGAAAATACCCGGATCTATCTGGCGTAATTTCGCTGCCAACCATACAAGCAGTGAGGAAACTATCGGTAAGGTTGAATTATTATACAGTAACTGCTAGTGATATTTTTCAAAGGTTACATTTTTAGTGCACTCTAAAAAATAGTTTGTAAACTTACCAGACGTGTGTATAGGAGCGCTAAGGTAGTAGGAATGGTAGAATTGTTTCCCTGACATCCATGGTAGCACTCCTAGACTTTTTATAAAACAGTCAAATGTATACTGAAGTTACCAGACTTTATTGTAACAACTGCAAAAGTTTGCATATTTACAAGACGAAGTATGGTAACTGTACCATACTGCGTCTGGGATAATAACTTCCTAAACATCCGGGGAAGTTTTTTTACAATGTGCTCACTTTATCCCGAAAGACCTATAGGCCTACGGAAGTAGCTTTGTGTATGTTAAATATGGCAGGAAAGTATTAATTATCTGATAGAAATAAAGTATCTAGGGTTTCAAAAGTGCTCACTTAATCCCGAACCACCAATAAACATATCCAATGCCGTTTTTTTAGAAGGCTGCCAGGTTAGGTATGGCAACCCTGCCAAGCAGAGTCATTTAAATAGCGCTTATAGCTCTCGTACGGCAGTGGAGTTCCCTGATTCGTTTGTCTGTCATTGCTGTAAAAAAAAAACTTCATAAATATTAATGAAAGTTATTAGTCCGTACACAGCATGAAACACTTACCATAATTCAGCTTGTAATGAAAGCAAAACATAAGCATTGTAGCTATTCAAGTTTGGTATAGGACGTTCACAATAAAGTGAGCACTGGATAATGTTTTCTATCGGCAATTTTGCAGACATATTTACTTTCTTTAATACGAAAACTTCTATGTAACTAAAAACGAGACAAAAGTTTCAACACTCTCAAAAGTTAACATATATTGGCCAAATTAAACATATTTTTAATTAATTACAAGTTCTGCTGAGGGCTCAATTTACTGTGAACAGCTTATAATTTCGGGATCAATTGGCGCGGCAGGAGCCACACAAAAGGCGCGATGTGATACAAAAACAAAATTTCGCGTTATTGCTGCAGCGCGACAAATACTTAAAAAAAAAAAAAATTTACTTGTAAATAGTTCATTAGGCCTGTCACTACATATTAACCTCTAGCACGGCAGTCACAAATGTTTTCAGTATTTTATATAAAGGCTGTTAAAGATTGCCGTTTCAAATTCTTTGTCATGCTGTAGGAGATGCTAAGACGAGTAAAATGATACAGGACACTTGGTGTCACAAATGCTAAGAAGTGCCAGAAAAACTCCACACAAGTTGTAGTCTGTGACGTATGAATACTACGTTTGAATGGCAACAATTGGCGCATTCCTTGACATTTCCCCGTTCATTCTAGCTACTGTCTTGTCTTGTGTGTATTAGCAGTTAGAACTACAGTACTACAGAAATTACTAGTCTGGCAGTGGCAGTATGTAGGTGACGCCAACGGAATCGAACCGAACGGGCTTCATCGGGAGGCTAGTACTTTTATACATATCTGCGGCCCGATGAACTGTCAGATCTGCCCATTTTATGCACTGGTTGACTTCTCAAAAATAATTATTTCCTACATCAGCAAAGATTTGAACCGGACATACCACAACTTGTGTGCCGCTGTTGAGGCACGTCACAGCATTTGCGACACCAAGTGACCTATATCATTTTGCTCGTATTAGCATCCCCTACAGCATGACGGAAAGTTTTAAACGTCATTCATTAACATTCTGTATACTGTCACGGTACTTAACTTTTGAGTGTAATCTTTCGTAGGCGGGCTGCGCCAAACTTTGTTGAGTTTCGAAAAACAGGACGCGAGAGTCGTCTGTTAGTTTCTTCAAAAGCAGGCAACTTTAGACCGATTGTTACGACAGGCGGCTGGGGCTGCAGACTCGTCGTTGTAGATTTGAAAAGTTGATATTTGCATATAAGGAAGAGCTTGGTGTAACTCTGGTTGCAAAACTGGGACGCTTCCAGCGAGGCCGCGCTAGTGGTGTACCAATCATGGGCGAAATTCGTTGACTGGTCGTGAAGCGTCGTAGGAGGCGTTGGCGTTTTAAGGGCGCCACCTACCAGCGCGTGAGAGTCTCAAAAGCGACGGGACAGTAAGGTCGACCTTGAAGCGCGCATCAAAAGCCGCGTCGCCTTAACGAGCCAAGCACTGAACTAGCGTGCAAGCTTCCCGCTGAACGGTTTTTACTATGGAACACTAAGCGGTGACCATATAATTTTATTGGTGGAAATTCTGCTACTAAGTTAAGTGCAGGTCGCAATCTGAATTTCACATACATCCGGTTAGTACATTTTGAAGTACGGAAGTCTGAAAAGGCCGTTTTCAGCCATGTTGGAGGGCTTAGAAACAGTGTTTTTAATGAGCGTGACATCTTAACAATGAGATTCCGACCTTGTCTGAAGAGTGTTTTCTTTTCGCACGTTGGCGCAATGGGCACACGTGGAATATTTTCATTGAAAAAACCTGTTTACGAACACACTGCAACGCATTTAAAGCGTTGGGTAGGCGGCCGCCTTAAGGCGTACGTAAACTAGTTACGAGGACATTCTGTTGTTGATCGTGGTCGGGGTGAGACTGTTCCAGAGGGTCGTCATCAGAAAATTCATCAACAGAGTCGTCAAAGTCAGTAGGTCACTGCCTGTTTCACACTGCCATTTGGCTAAGTTGTAGTTTATAAAATGTAGTTCTTTAATGTTCGTCGCACTTGAAACAAGTGTTTAAGATGAGCTGGAGTTAAAGTTAAGTATTTAGGACCGCCCCGTCACAGTAGTTCCGTAACGTTAAGACGTACGAGTTTTTAATGTTTTAATCAAAGTCTTTGTAACGTCGGTTTTATAATGATAATATCTTATTAATTCTGTGTAATGTTTGTTATTATATCAAATAATTATGGATTACTTATGTAACTTTGATTGTAACTGAAGTTCCTTTTTTTCTGTATTACTCTTCAGTACTTCAATTAAATGTTACAGTTTGTAACTAATTCACTAGGTTTTACGCGTAGTCCTACGATTAACTTAGTTTTAAGGACGTCACCTTGTTGAAACCTTGGATAGTTAAGTACCGTAAGTATCTGAAGTTCCCATATGCCTACATCCTGTACAGGGAGAGAGCTAATATCCGTATCCCGAGTAATTTATGTAAATCCTTTCGCAGTATTCAGAGTTTGTTCAGCTGTTTTATTTATTGTATTTTGGTGTAATTTGAACTTAGCGACTTTTGCTCTACCCCTGAGTAGTTATGTTACTCCTTTAAATTTCACGTTCTCATATACTTTTACCCATGTTACATTTCTAACTGTGAATGTGCAATTTATTTGTAAGATACTTTAAATAACCACTGTTACACCGAAATGTGGAAACAAAGGCACAGTTACACGCTTGCATAAAAAGGTTTTGACGGGTAGAGGAGAGGGTGGTGGCAAATGGAACCCGGCAAAAAAAATTAAAAATTCGCTTTTGTTTTACGTACATTCTAACCCAGGTTCAGTTCTCTTACTCATTGTCTCCTTTTCACATATACCTGAGCAAACTGTTCCGCACACAAAAAGCGGTTCGGGATAAAGTGAACACTCAAAAACCCTGTTAAATTTATATTTTCAGCCAGTTCGAATCTTTCTGTGCGTAACTGTTAACGACGGGAATTGCTTAACCTCTCCGGACACGTCACTTGCAGCTTGCGTGTGTAAGGTAATTTCTGTAGTCGGCAGGAAACTTTACAGTTCGATAAAAAAAGTCTATTAATTAAATTGAGACGTGGCCGTCTCAGGAAGGAGTATTTAGGGACGTCACTGTGGACGAGACGTGTAAATATACACCAAGTTAGGAAAAGGTATTCTAGTATGTCTATGATTTTATAAATATGTCGTAACTTGGCAGATAGGAAATATATGTATATATATATATATATATGGGTTTGTATTAATCATTATTTGTGCTTTGTATGGT
>PNEQ01057560.1:9912-38664 GCA_003012365.1 Medauroidea extradentata
TTTTTTTTTTTTTTTTTTTTTTTTTTTTTTTTTTTTTTTTTTTTTTTTTTTTTTTTTTTTGTAGACAGGTTTAATGTATTGCTTTTAAATAACCTTGTTGAGGATAACTTCTTTGACACTAAATTACTGTGGTGAAATTTGCTGAAGTAAGAAATAAACCAGAATTCTTGATCTTGTTTCGATTCCCGAGAATTAAATTTTTTCTCTCTCTGTCTCGTCTTGATCTTTGAAAAGTACTTCTCACAAATCTCTTGTTTGAGTGTTTAAAGGTGCATAAAATCCTTCATTCCAAAGTCCTCATTTTCTCATCCAAGCAACCTTTGTCACAATGCTTATAAGGCTAGATTGTCAACTAAATAACTCCACACAGAGGAGACATGTGTTTAAGAAGTGTTGAATTTTGCTTTATTTTTAATGATTTATGGTACATTACACTCATCATACAGACAATGGTCAACTGACATTCACTAGCAAAGACATCTACACTTACAAAACCAACAGTACCAACTTTAGATAGGAATATCAAAAATTTTCCATTGCTAACACAACACGTGTAAACATGTACCTGTGGTGAAATATTTATAAAGCTGTAATTTTTCAACTTGTATTCTGTGATAAGGAATATGTTACACTCACACGGCAATATTTCAGCTCAGCTTTTCTATAGTTGTGTACTTGTTGTTTTTTTTATTTTAGAATATATGTTCTGCACACTCTAAAACAGTTTTACTGAATGGATACTTTTATTTTCATAGATTAAAAATCTGTATGACTTTTGTAGTTTTCTTTAAGTTTATGAAAGAAAATTGAAAATCCAAACCCAGGGAGGTAAGGGACACCAAAATAGTAATTTTTTCGGTTGTGTTTACCTGTTGGGTAGTGTTTTGATACGACACAAGATAATGGTGGTCATCAGTATCTGTACATTACAAACAGTTCAGAAATGTATCCATTAACACATACGTAGAATACAAGAACAAATCAGTGACTGTAATGCATAAATTACTGCACCCACACAAAATGACACACGCAGAAATATGCATGACATAATAAAAATGGGTTCGTAGGTTCAGTTATGTTTTAGCCAATATAGTGAAGCTGTAATAGTGATACATGTTTATCTTTAATTTTCTAAATTTCTGAATCTGAAACCGTTTAGAAATCTTTTTCCATGCATTTCTAGGCCCTGCTATTGCAAAATAGCAGCAGGCAGAACCTTCAATGTTTGGCAGATGTCAGCACAATAATCATGTTTACTATATTGTCGACTATAGAAACAAACTAGCCATTACTATATGCAAGATTGCAAAAGGCTGGTTAGTATTAGAAGATGATTAATGCTATTGCTGCAAGATCAGTTTCCTCTACAACTCGAGCAACTATTTGTCTATTTGAGCTTAAAACCAGTATGTGAGCGCCTACCCAAGCCAAAAAATTATTTAATGTAGTATGCAGGAAACTTATTAAAAAGAATTTCGGTGTACTATTTGGTCATATATATTGTACAATTTATTAACGTTGCAAAGTAGTGTGTATGTTGTCAACATGTAAAACGGACCTTAGACCTACTGAAGATTTATTGTGAACTTGATTATTTTTAAGAATGTGTGCCCTGAAATACAATAATATGTGTAGTGACGTGTACTTGTCATCGAGGGATCGTCAAATATTGGACTGGCATTTTGCAAACCTAGAGTTTGCTAATGCCACTCCCCTGTCCAACCTCTCACTCAAGCACTGGGACCAGGATGACGACTTTGAGTTTACTGGAAGTCATCTAACAGGTAGGGAAACTACAATTGCATGTATTCTTGTTTAAAAATTATTACGGTATATTATTGGTGATGAAGTTTGTTCAGACAAACTTTGGTTTGGTGTGGATGGTAAAAAATAATTATAAAGCAAGCAGTAATTTGGTGCTCTGAAAAAGAATTACATTGATAACTGGCTTATTTATGGCAATCATATAAGTATATTATGTTTTTTTAGTTACATTTATCCTCCTATTTGTCTGGTTTCGTCCCTTCGGAGTGCAGGATGTATACATAGTATACACACTAACATTTGTTACTGAAAGGTTTGTTGGAACTTTATTTTATAATGCTGGTCATGTCTCTGTGCGTAGATACGTATAATTATTCTCGCTTGTACAACTTTATTTATAATTTCCCCTCTAATGGAATCTGACAGCATTATTTTTAATATGCCGATTTGCCAAGGTTATGTTTTCTACAGCATTTCTCCTCAGTGGCGGACCAAAGGGGGGCGGCGGAGGCGTTCTATCCCGGATACCACTATGTAAGGGTTCTAACTTTGTCAGTTGAACTATAAGTCTGCACATAGTTTTAGGGAAATGAAAATGGGACAATATACAGTAGTTATTAAAGATGTATTCTGCATTAGTAAATTTATCACAAATATATTAATAATAAATAAATGTGATGAGGATCCAGGAGGGCCAGAGTATCGCACCTCGGAATGCAGACTTACTGCTGGGCGCCTGAAGGCATCTGCTTGCCACGGAGGATGACATAACGTAAGGAGTGAGGACCTACAATTGAGAGGCGCTGGAAATACAGGGGCTGCACTGACCAGCGTCGTCGTCTATAATTACTTCTACATGTGAAAATCTGTAGTCAAACTCCATCGGAGGCGAGTGTTCTAGCCACTGTGTCAACCGCAGCACCTTGAAATACAATAATACTTTAGTAATTTGTAGCACAGTACAGCATTAAGGGCTACAACCACACATTAGCCAGTATTTTTACAGCTAGAATTTTAGTCGTGGGGGGGGGGGGGGGTTGGTGTAATTGTTTTACGAAAGTTATGTGATAGGTGCTCGCTGTTGGGTGTGTCATTGGTTTTGAAGAACCCTTTTTCACACATTTGATATGCTACCTATCCCTCTTTATTTGCCAGAACTGTTGACCATGCAGTCAACAACCTTCTTTAGTTGCTTTGAGATGAGTCATGAATTGCGCAGTAAAATTATGACTGGGAACTGTTGAAGTTAACTGAGCTGCTGAAGTGATTTCAGTCTACTTATACCATCACATCGTTGTTAAAGGTTGTTCTGGATAAAGTGAACACATTTGAAGCCTTATTTAAAATTTTCATTTCAATAAATTCATAATTTTGGGCCACTTTTGAATACAAACAAAGCAACCTAAGTAACAATCAAAGTGTATACGTAATAGATTGTATCGTATTAAAAAGTTAACATCTAAGGTTAAAAAGAAATCTTTATCGCGAACCTTCTTTACATTATTTCCTCTGTGTACAAAGAACCATCAAAGTTACGAAACACAGCAGTTCCTCATTAATTGGAATGATTGAGACTCTGCTGGAATCAGTGGCGTAGCCACGATTTTGGTTCGTGTGTGAGTAAAACAGGGTTTGTAGGAGGTAAGACAACAACTACAAACTGATCTCTGCCATATAGCGATGCCGCCAAGGGTTTCCTCCAAAAAAAGTTGTGGAAAATTGGGAGATGTGAACAAATTTTTATATCTAAACATTGAATATACGTCTTACAGAATTTGTAATGGTATTTTTAAAGATAGTGGTAAATCTTTGATTTTGAGGAGGAAGGAGAGGAGTGACCCTTTACTACCCCTAGCTCAGAAAATTACCGCACGTATGTATTTCTGCATTTTACGGATTAACAATTCATAATTGCTGGCCAGATATGAGTCAATATGTGTTGCTTAAGGGGTCTCACTACTTTACTCTTCAAATGCGTTGCAGTGGGTTATGACCATTCTTTTTTTGATGAAATTATTTATCGTACATTATACTTGTATATCTACGAAAAGAATACACACTTCAAACTACATTGCTATAGTTTTAAAAATTTGGCACGTTTATTAGAAAAGTAATTTTTGGGCCCCTCTAAATTACCAAATATGGCTTTTTCCTGGCCAATTGTAGCAGAAAGGAATAAGTTTGTCGTCTTGATTATGTGTACACTGTTAACCAGAAGCTCTTCAGAGTAATTATAGGAAAACACCTTTTATATAAAAACTTTCAGATTCAATTGAATAATTAATGAAAAATCTCATTATTATTTTTTATTTTGAATTGAGTGCATTTGTACAACCCACTTACAGCTTACAATTTGTATAGCAGTAATAAATTCTTCATAACACGTCAGTCTTTATTGTTGATGCTAAAATGACTTTTTATAGAGTTTACTTCAGTTTTAAAGTTACATAATCAAAGCTCTTTACGCTTGTGAAATATGGACTCGTAGTATTGGTCAAAGTGAGATATTCATGTACTGTGCTTGTAAAGTATTGTCATGGGAAAAATGTTATACTGTGCATACAGTTTACTTTATTTTAAAAATAGTGTGTTATAGTTACTTACTTAATAATAGTTAAATTAAGTAAACATTTATTCTTACTAAAAAAATGTAATTACGTATATTGTATTACTGTACATGTACTAGTTCATTTAAACACAGTTTGGCTGTTTACACTGAAAGACTTGGGTGCTTAGGAAAAATGTGGTAGTTGCTTTATTATTAAGGTTTGCCTGTATAGGAGTTTTTCATTTGCTTACAAATTATTGTATTAGTTTTTTTTTTTAAACTCCTGTGTTTATTATCACCAATATATTTTATTCTTATGAAGGAATTGGTTTATTTTGATAAACTCAGAAATTGCATGAAAGTATTTGCTTCTTTTCAAAGACAGATTGGTAAATTGTAAGAATTCTGATGAAGATAATTTTGAATGTTGTCTTTCCCTGAACATCAAGCTCTGCTGATTCATGTCTATTACATAAATTGTATCCTCAGTAGTTAGTGGTAAATTTCTTAAACCGTTTGGTCAGTGATGCTGGTTTCACCCAGTATAAATTTCAGAATGGCTAGCATGTAAACCATTTCCATAGAGCCGCATTTGTACGTACAATGTGCATACGTCATGATTTCTGCTTCAGTAGTGTATTTTTATTATAACTACCATAGTAAATAGTGTGCTTGTAATGAAGAAACTTAATGTTAAAACCTTAAATCTGTATATGGAACAAAGATGTTGAACCATTGGCTACGTACTAGTTTCACATTCTGTATCTGATACAGAATGTTTTACTTGGCATTTCGAAGCATGGCAAGCCAACTTGTCATAGTTACGTATGCTGATCACTGGTGACCACACCCAGGGCAGGATCTGAAACATTTCCTGCTGATTGAGTGTACACGGTGGGCGTAATCCCGGTGCCCTGCCGCCAATCAGTTGGCCACTCCTCTCTCTCTCACCCCAACCTCCCTCCCATCTGGTGTCACAGACCTTTGTTTCCATGCTTGATACATGTTTTCGGCATCCACACATCCAAATCTTATTAGCATCACTTGTTCGCATGTTAAGTGATTGGTCCCTGATGAACAGAGGCACAGTGGCAAGCATACTAACTGCATAGCTTCCTCAGTCTTCGAGAATTGTAGTGTTGTTTTACTCGTATTGTTGATTTCTAATCATTCATGTATTTGTATTGTTAACAATTGGGAGATAATAACGCTTGTACATCGAATCTTTATTTACATTCTAAGATCAGGTAAAAAAAAAACTTGATATTTTTTTTCATATTGATATTTATATTAATTGAGCCTGTTAAAAATGTTTTTTTAATTATGGCTTATATTTACTGTCTTTTTGCAAATTTGTGAAAATTAAGGGGAGGCTAGCACTTAGTAAGGTAAATCAATATTGCCATTCTGGGCTACTGAAACATTATGAAGGTGAAATGAAGTCTGTGTGAAGTTATGCGTGAGTGAGGACAAGAATATTTCACTATGGCTTTAGTATTTGTTACGGAGGGTACTTTTTGTAAGAGAAACTCCTAGCCTACTGGATCATGGGATCCAACTTGGCTACCTGAAAATTGGTAAGATTCCTTATTATATTGCTTGTAATATTGTGGGAAGATAAATAAGTAGTAATGAAAAGTTAATAACTTGTGGAATTACACTACAATGATGGTAGCAAGGTTTCCTGCATTGGTGACACTAGCCTTTGTCATAGGGACTTTTGCAGCCCTTTAAATAAAATAAAATAAAAAAAAAGTTGTATTTCTGTATCTATGTATTGAGAAGTCAAGTGAAAATATAAAATATTTTGCTTAATATACATCAGCAATATCAACCAGAATCAAAATTATTGAATGTAGGCATTAAAATTAATGCAACGTGCAAAATTTATAAATGACCTGTGGCTTGTCTGGCATTATTAATATTTATGGTATTCATGGTACACAGAAGAGGATAGGGCAGTTCAAGACGTATGCAACATAATATTTCACACAACTCAGTTCTTTCTCTTAGTTCAGCCATTCAAACATAGTTTTTGTGTGTATTGCTAGTTTCATGAGATTTCACATCAGTTGCTTCAGGCTGCCATTTCCTCATTCATTCTACAACATCTATAAACATTTTGCACATTTCCTGTAAAAATTATGTTGAAGTACAGTGATCAGTTGTTGAGAAAATAGAAAGTACGAGAATGCTTGTTGTAAGATTTTGTCTGAGCCAAAGAACTTTTCTTACATAAGTAAAAAATTAAAAATTTGGTGTCATGATTTTGAGGTTTCCTTTAGAGTAAAATTTCCGCCATTTTTTTTTGCCCGGTTCCCCCATACCTGGAGCTGTTACTGGTTTTCCATTTTATCTAGAAATTATTAAATGTCAAGAGATGAGTA
This sequence comes from Medauroidea extradentata, assembly GCA_003012365.1. Classification (NCBI taxonomy): domain Eukaryota; kingdom Metazoa; phylum Arthropoda; class Insecta; order Phasmatodea; family Phasmatidae; genus Medauroidea; species Medauroidea extradentata. The sequence goes on from PNEQ01057560.1 coordinate 16,612, forward strand.
GTAACTCTCCATAGTTCTTCTTGCATAAGCGCTTATATTGTTGTTTTCAAAATGTATTACATTGCATTTAAATTTAAAGCTACATCGTTTCCACACATTAATGATGTTTAATTTACTGTTCATAACTTGATTATTTATTGAAAATGATTTGTGAAATTTTTCGGAAAGTGTAAATATTGAGTGGTGCTAAAAATGTGTCTCCAGCCATAGTTGTGAAAAAAATTCTGCTAATATTGTCAATTTGTTTTGTCTTGCTGCTCTCGTAGTATTCGTGATGTCTAGAGGCCGGAAAATATCGCGTATTCAACGACCTGCATGCTAGAATGTACTATACTGTGCAGTGCATACTCAAGCCCCGACAATGTGTCCACTAGCTGCTACTCAGTGGAACAACAGACAATATACGAATAGGCGGGGCTTGAATATGCATAGGACAATGGGTTCTAGCATACGGGTGATTGAATCAGCGAAATTTTCCGGGCCCTAGTGATGTCATGTTACGTTAGTGTGCTTTGGAGCTTGTTGTGTATTAAATTGCATCCAGCCATTTACGTATTACTTCCTGATTAGACAGTATAATTTATTCCAAGCTACCGTCTTGGTGAGTGCAAACCTCAGCAGTGTAAGTAATTTTTGAGGGAATAGTTGAACTTTATTATGTAAAAGTTGCATTATAAATTAAACTATAGCTTTTTCTTCCTTATCTTAGTCCATATAAATCCTACTGCTGAAACCAAAGGGAAATATCTCCAGTAAACACCGTATAAAATAACTGTGATACTGTATTTCTTTGGTTGTGTGATAGGTAGTACTGGTAAGTATTGTAATGAGTCAGCGCTGTCTCGAGGGCTTGGGCTGGGTGGCCTGACAGGCCGCGCCACCTTCCCCTACTCCTTTCCCTCCTTCTGTCTCGCCATCTCCAGTCACGTGATGAGACGGTGGACTGCGACCCACCTCTTTTCCCCTCATTTTCCTGCCCGAAAAAATAATAGTGAAGAGCGTATTTAAGTCTTCAAGGCGTGATGTGGAATGCCACAGAAATTCACTTAAACAGATTTGTACGAGAAAGTCAAAATTCGTAATGAACATGGGTGAAAGTAAGCAGACTTATAGTGAAACTTATATTTTGTTTCACCGTTACGGTTATGCTTCGCAGGTTCCGATTATATTTGTTATTGTAAGTGACTTTATCTCTGTTTTTGTTATTTATATTCGGCGAGCGTAACCTCTCATGAATGAAGCCAAATATTAATTGAAAATAAATTTTCGGTAATAACAATCTTTGTTTCAAATTATGAGGCGTTGAACATTACTACTTTTTGTCATCATGTGTGAATCGTTGAATAAAAAACAGTTTAAATGTAAGTTGTGCTATATTTAATACTCTTTTTGTTCTAGCACAAAATTGATGCATTTTTCTCGTCTATTTGAAAAAAATAAGTGGACTGTGGACCTTATGTATAACCTATCCAAAACTAACCTCTTCTTCTCGACATTTAAAACAAAAACCGAAAAGAATAGCGACATACGTTTTATAAGCTAAATAGGCTAATTGATAGTAATTTGAAAACACGTCTAATTTTTTTGTCGAATTTGGGAAAGTTCTTAAAGCCACTATTATAAGGGTTTTCAGATAAGTATCACCCTGAGGGAGAGGACATGTCGATATTTTGACATGTATGGAGGAATAATCGAAAACGTATTTCCGTTCTTTTAACTTTTTTTTTTTTAGAAATTTGAAAAATCCTGAAAATGTTTGTATGCATTTGTAGGCGTGTGCTCTGAGGTTACAATAATGACGATAGCCCTTCGGATTCGAGCTATTATTGACGTTCTTGGAAAACACGTTTCACCCCTTTTCGCCACCGAAAGTGGGCAATTTCGAAAGAAAAAAAACTTCCTAACATTTACTTGCGCCTTAAGGGAAACCCACACTCAAAATTTCACGTTTCTTGGTCAGGCGGTTTGGGCTAGTTCGATATGTCAGTCGTCAGTGAACTCTTATAAAGTTAAGGTAAGTCGTTTGGAACGATTCCTATCAGTCGTTGGGAACGATCCCTAGCAGTCGTTTGGAACGATTTCGGGAAACAATGAAAAACCGAAATCAGGATCGTTGGAACCGGGTTTCAAACCCGGGTCCTCCCAAATGCGACTCCAACTCGTACCGTTGCCCCAGCTCGCTCAGTGTAACTCGAATAGTTATGTCGGAAGTAAATTTTTACTGACATGCGTAAATGTAGTGTCAAATTTATTAATCCCTCCAAATTGTACAAATGTTTTAAATGAAGTACTTTAGGCGAAATTATGTGTTTTATCCGTGTTTTGTGAGGCGGGCTAATATTGGTTTATTGGCTTGGTTACTACATTCGACTTCCAGTCAGCTTCTGATGCCCTAATTGGAGTAATATTACAGCTGTTTTTTTCTTTGCACTACATGACATTTTCACGTTTGCTTACAGAACAGTGCTCATTCATAACCAAAACTCTTTGCGCCAACCAAAAACGTACTGAAAACGTTACATTAAACAATGCCAATGCGTTCGTTGTTTACCTCCCAAATAGTTGGCTGTCGAAATGATAAACAAAATGTGGGGTAAACAAATGTTTGTAAACTTTATTGATTACTATAGTTAACGTTCAATTAAACTCTCGTTCTAAAAAGCAAATATTCAGGAAACATATTTACATCTGATTTCAACGCCTAAGACGTTATTATTACTTTTATTACAGCCTATTTTGATGATAGGAATCACGTAGTTATTGGTTGTAATTAGTATGGAAATATAGCGCCGTTTGGGCTTTTGCTTGCTCCCGCGCCCCTTCCTAGGTCGTCCTTTAATCTTATCGCAACCCTCTGGACCACATTTTAATTGCCTGCTGCCCACAATCCCTTCGCTCCGTGGCTTGCAACATCCTGGGAACTTTGCTAGAGACGGTGCAAGCAGATTTACGGCTCTCTGATTGCTTCACGCAGACCATACGTCGATTGGCATGGGAGATTGCATGGTCAATTAATTTCTGTTATTACTATATCATTGTGTTGGTCAGAAGAAATGGAGTTGCCCTAATGATAGCAGCTAAGAAGGTGCCTCTGTAATTCAGTCGCGGCGTCGCGACACAGTTACGAAAGGCTATACTTCATTGGCGGTTCTGGAAACCCTTTGTGAGTGCAAACGCAAAAACTTTTTGCTGGGTCGTGTGGATATTAGAATGCACGGCGAAGGTCCGTCAACCTTACGCCGTCAGTACGCATGCAATGCATGTACCAATAAATTACGACGCGGGATTTACAACCAACACTTGGCGTACGTAGTGTAAAAGTATAAACACTTAGTATACATGCAAGAATTTACATCACCACGTATCGTGCATACGAGTTAAGAGTGCGTGATAGATAGATAAACGCTGAAATCATAAATCGATTTCTACGCTTTTTTTCGAAGCAAATGTGAATAAAATACTCAATGACAATCCTAGATGATGGCATTTGCCAACTTTATGAGTAAATATTTATCCAGAATTACTAATTATTTACGCGTGATCTCTTGCGCCGCATTTAAATGCACGAGGTTCCGGCGTCAGAGATTGTGCCTCAGAAGTCCGTAACACTGGAAACAATTAAGTTTTAAACGTTGGCTAAAACTATTGTCTAGGATTGCTATTGTTAGTTTTTGCAAATTGGCTTCAAGAAACCTACAGTTATAGATTAATGCTTTTAGCGTTGAACTATGTATACCCACGCCCTCTAAAAATCCCACCTCACACGGAACGATATTTCGTACGATATCGTATACGACGAGCATTCTCACATGGAGCTGCACGGACTCGTCTGCTGGTAATATAGCTGCGTAGTGCAGTGCCACTATCTTTTATTGGGGTGTTTCGTAATAGAAACGGTATTATTTTCGCTACCTGTTTATTAACTGGTTTTTTTTATCTCAGCCAATGAGAACGAAATACATTATCACGTGACTCGTCGTTTGTAATTTCCTACTGTTCCCTTACAGTTTGGCGGGCAACGAATGATAAACGTAAACAGTACATACATAAACCTGGGTTCTAGCATTACTTAAACGTGTATTTATGCTGTACGGCATTAACAAATATTGTATGCTTTCACGCACATAAGCCAGTATCGTGTGCAGTGTATCACTCACCGAGGCCCGCAGCACTGCAATTTTATCAGCTCATTTCATAGCTCTTTGACAAACGCGTAAGAAAACTCGTGGGAAATATCGTTCCGTGTGCGGTGGGCTTTAGTCAACTTCCTACGTACGTACGTACGTATGCTAAGTGGTAAGACTAAATTTAATTTTTTTAAAATGTTATTCAATTACTTCCTCTTCTTGTCGTACATTATTTGTATATATTTTTGTTATGTAATGTTATATTGTGTTACTTTGGCAGACGTGTGGGCGAGCGGCCATGTAGTGTGTGATGGTGTCATGTTAGCATGTCGAGGTTGAAACGCTGTCTGTGTATGTGTGTCAGTGGAAGTTTAAAGCTACCGGCATCTGAGGTGGTGTATATTGTTATGAACCTGACTCCTAACTTGTACATTTTGTGTGTTTCAATTTAAGGTGCCATAATTTACAGCCAACATTTGCTCTAACAAAAACAAATTTTGTGCATATCTAGATTCTGTGCTGTTGTGAATCTAATCCCAGAAACCTCACGTACTTATGTGCTAACGTATAGGTGGTTCGCTATGTAGTCAGTGCTTTTGAAGAACTAGGGTTTCAATAGTGCTAACCTTATCCCGAATTACCTAAGCATATTTACGATAATTTTGTTTGTGAATACCGCTTTATTACGATGGCATAAACTTTTAATATTATTTTATTCCAGCGAGACTTGTCTTCTTCAGACAGTTGTTGAGTCTCTCGTAGGGCTGGTTTACTGTTTGTACACTTCACAGAAACTTACGGAATCACATAAGAAATTCTTGCTCTCTCTCTCTCTCTCTCTCTCTCTCTCTCTCTCTGTGTGTTTTTTTTTTTTTTGTACACTTCACAGAAACTTACGGAATCACATAAGAAATTCTTGCTCTCTCTCTCTCTCTCTCTCTCTCTCTCTCTCTGAGTGTATTTTTATTTTTTTTTTTTAATTTAATTTTCTCAACATTTATTAACTGTCGGTGTATTTTAGAATGGATTCTTTGCGTGGCAGTGATTTTCTTTAGGATATATTTTCAATCAATAAATGTCTGAAAATGTGTATCGAGTAGGTATGTGTTCAATCAAAAGTTCGTATAGTTTCCCAGGCATATCGTGGGCGATGGAAGCTACGTATATATCTTAGGAGGAATTTCACGTCACCCGGAACACAGAAAGGTAGCATTTTTTTTGTGAACTTAGAATGAAATATATATATATTTTTTAATTGGACTACATTTCACCTTGCCGTTATATACATTTCTGTACATTTTTACTACATGAAAATAGATAGAGAATAAGTAATAGGAGTCGCGAAGTGTTAGGAATTATTGTATGGCATTTCGAACTTTCAAACTGTTGGTCATAACGTTCGGCTGCACTTACATAAGGTGACTAGGGGTAACTGGACCCGTGGGGTAATTTTTTTTTTTTTTTTTTTTTTTTTTTTTTTTTTTTTTTTTTTTTTTTTTTTTTTTTTTTTTTTTTTTTTTCAGAAACCTATGAGGGAAATTTAAGTTGAGATGGCTGCTGATTATTAGTTCATGATTTTTGGCATGGAATTTTTTGATAGCAACATGATGTACTCAATGTTACAATAAAACACTACAGACACATAGTAAGTACTATTAATGTAGTTACTAGTTTAGCGTAAATTTAAAGCATAATGTTATCAGTTTTTTGTTTCTACTATGTTAGGCCTAAAGGGGGTGGTCCATTTACCCCAATGTTTTTTTTTGTAATTGGGGTAAGTGGGCCAGGTGCTTGGGGTAACTGGCCTGTTACCCCAGAGGGACCCAGATACCCCATACAATTTTACTTGTTATAAATAGTTAATTAAAGTATTCAAAAGTTACATACTAAATCATTGTAGCCTATTATTTATTTAAAGTGACCTATTAGCATGGCTATAAAAAACCATGGACAAATACAGAAGTTCTGTATATGTCTTAGGTACATTTTCATGTTTTTTTATCCTCAAGTTAACCATTGTAGCGTAAACTTAAATGTCAAATTACTAGTTACGTTAACTTATAGTTGTTTTGTTCCAGATAATGGTGATAACATATGTCAGGAAAGCCCAAAGGGGAATGAATTAGTAAAATAATTCAATTTTATTAAAATTTATTAAATAATTATAAAAACTCGTTTAAATAAGTAACCTGTGTTAGGACTTAATATATATTAACCTTGGTTTTTCATGAATATATCTGTTTTAATACCTGACATTTGGATTTTGTATATTCCTACTGTCTCCGCACTGTCCTCTTTCATTGTCTTAAACTTCTAAGGTATTTCTTTAAAACTAATGGTAGTATTTTTTTAAATTAAATTCAAATGTAGGTTTTTAGGACCATCTATTTGCCCCAGTTCCGTTAACATGTAGCTTAATGAAATTTAAACCCACATGGTCCAGTTACTCCATATCCATGGGGTAACTGGACCCATGCATTTTATAAATATATATGAATTTTTTTTACATAAGTGAAATTTAACAGAATGCAAGTTTCACTCTCCTTTATTGGTTAGTACATATTTCGTGTTATGTTAAATATAATTATGGCCCTTTAAACTATAAAACATGATAGTTAAGCATGTATAAAATGAAAAATGACTTGTTCACGATGAAAAAAATATGGCTCATTTACCCCTAGGGACCTTACTATATTGTTATAAAGCCAGTGGTATCGTTGGAAGAGGTCAAGTCGCTGCCGTCTGTCCGCGGGGCCTCCTGTTCGATTCGCGGATAAGTCGTAGCTGTAAGTGCTATTTTGAGAGCCAGGTTGTTGGGCAGCAGTCAACTTGCAAGGGCTGCTGAAAGGCGTGCCGTGGGGTTAGGCGGGGAAAGTTATATGCAATAACTGCTTGTGTCCTAGAGAAGTCTGCGTTAATAAAGGATATACATTTTTGTATTAGTGCTAGGTTCTCATTGTTTCAAATAATTTTTTTTATAATGATTGTGTGCAAAAAACCGATTTTTATAGTAAATTATTGTGTGAAGGTGGTGTTGGGTTACATATGGTTGTCTGTGTCAAACTTTTTTTCTCTGTGCAATATCCACTGAAAGCCCTTACAATGGAACTTTATAGGCGATTCATGATAAAGTGAGCACTTTTGAAGCAATGGTTCACTGTAAAAAAAGTTTAAGTAAATTTACTGTACATGTAATGGAAGCTAATTACCTCTACAAGTGAGGGAAAATTTTGTGTGACGAATACACTACCTATCGGAAATTTCCACACATATTCGGAAATAAGATTTCCCTCTCAAGATTGGGGAATATTACCTTACATATGACGAGTAACATTACTAACTTTTTTTTACAGCGTTACTTTTTTTTAGTTATTTTATAGTTTACTGCCACTAGGCAGGCCACAAAGCATCCTAAGTAACAATCAAAGTGCAGAGATTATACTGTGCAAAAAGTAAACGTCTAAGGTCACAATAAGTAATATTTTTTAATCGTTATTTTAGACCAGGTGAGGGGGCGTTTGGCGCAGTGGCTACAGTACTCGCCTCTCACCAATGGGATCCGGGTTCGGTTCCCTGCGGGGTCGGTCCCCGAATTTTCGCATGCGGGAATCGTGCCAGACAATACGTCGGCGGATTTTTTTTTGGGGGGGGGGAATTCCTCCCGTTTCCCCCACACCTTCATTCCGGCGCTGCTCCATGCTCACATGTCACCCCTCACCAGTGCCAAAGCCCTAGATGTTGAATGCTGACCAAAATCTTCTCAGTTCACTTCACTTGGCAAGGTGGTTGTCCAAAGTGCTCAGTTATCGCGAACCACCTACACGAGTACACAGTCTTGAGGAACTTGGTGAATGGTTGTGGCGCAGTGCGGCAGCGGCATGCAAGAACGGGGTGGGGTAGGCGCGGCGGTCAGCGGACACACAATGGCCCTTACAACGGGGCGCGGCTCCTCCACGCATCCCTTCCGTCACCACCACGCGCTACCAACACAAAGGCACAAAAGGCCCGCGGATGTGAGGAGAGGTGCTAACTTCTAGAATTAAATGGTTGCCGCGACTAGGGGCTGCGCCCTGTAATTTGGCCGCGGGCCGCCGACATTGCTGCATTCAGGTTCCTACTGGTCGTTCTCGTGCTCTCTCCTGCCCCTGCATCTTCTTGGCCGGTGCTAACACACCCTCTCTCAAGCTGGCGAATGGGCAATAAGACAAGAGCCAAGCAATCCGCCCGAACAGCATTGGAATTGAATTCGGACTGCGTGTTCATTGTAGCAATTATTGGCCCCGTGTTCCTTGGCGTTGTGTAGCGGGGCGGTGTTGTGTACTCATCTGGTTTTATGGTGACTCTTACCAATGCCGTTCACTCCCAGGCACATCGTTACTGTTTGCATACTGTGAGCGGCATACTGCAACATTGAGATAGCGCGCTGCTGACGTATGTTTGTAGTTTTCCTGGAACGCATGAAAACTTGCTCCGTTAGTTGCCGTTGGCCCTTTTCATAGTAGCTGTTTGGAAAAATCTGTTCGGGCATGTAATGGTGAGTCACACGAACAAAAACTGGAACTAGTGCATTGCATCGGGATCGAAAATGTGTCCTGTCAAACTCTGGTCGGAAGTTACTTGTATAGTGAATCGTTTTGATTTCCTACTGCCAAATAAGTTATATACAAGCTAGGTGAGAATATAACATGTAAGCTATCCAGCGATAACTTTTAGAAACCATCTTCGAAAAGCAAATTTTCTGTTGGAATTATACAGTTCTCACTTTTTCGCTCTCTCTCTTTCTCTTCTTATATATATATATAAGTAATTTCTGAATATATCGGTTTTTTACTGTGCAGTTAATGGAAAAGTACAAATTTAATACCTGAATGAAGATCTGAAAATATTTTCATATTTCCTAGAAATGTTTAAACTTGTCATATATATTTTGTTCGGCAGTATCAACTCGTTTGTTTTACATAACACTGTTGGAAAACAAAACACCACAAGCAAATCCATAGAGAAACTATTGGCCATTTAGCAAATCCACGTTTGTGTAAATAAACAGCTAACCTTTTTCTTGCATCTTAAAATTCACGCTAATTCATGCTATATATCATATTATTGAAATCGAATGCGACCTAATGCTTTACACAGATACATGGATCTAGGAAATAGTGAACAGAATTCATACCTTCTCCATACGATAAGACTGTACGAGTAGTTTTGTTATTGAATTCTGTGTATCATCCGATGCAGCATTATTGAACATTGTAATTTTTCTAATCATCTTGCGCCATGTATTTAATTGCAGAAAAGTCATTCCTTCACCAAAAGTTACAGAACCACGTGGATATAGGGAGCCACAGTTGGTGCAGTGGCTAGAGCACCCACCCACCACCAAAGCGATTCGGGTTGAATTCCTGGCGGAGTCGACTTGGATTTTTGCGTGTAGGTATCATGGCGGGTGATGTCTTTGGTCGGCGGGTTTTCTCGGGGATGTCGCCTTTCATTCCGGCGCTGCTCCATGCCCACTTAATGTCATCTCTCAGCAGAGCGTAAGACCTAGACGATAAGCGCTGACCAAAATCTTCACCACGTCAAGAGACCTATTTTTGTTGGTATGTTGACCGTTTTGGTACAAATTTCGTAGAACAGAACAGCTGAGAGAATATTTCCCCTAAACAACAAGGATTTCTATAAATCCATAGCATTCAATGTAACTGATAATGCTCAAAATTATGTTACAATATGTTTATAATATTTCCAAGGGCGTTCAATTCTTTGGACCATGAAATTGTAGGCCCTACTGTCGAAATATATGACTTACAGATAACCATAAGCTGCAGTTTGAGTTAAACAAATTTATAGAAGTAGCGGAGCGGTTATTATCAAACCCTTGGTGATTGCCTAGATTATAAGATTTCTCTGTGCTCGCGCAGTATTTCCGGCCTACTCTAATTAATAACTGTCTCGTTGTAATATGTTAACCACTCACGTCATTTTTTTTATCATTTTTGCATGTTTGAATGGAGTGAAGACGTTGATAATAGACAAGACTTAACATTTTGTGCCGATTGCAATCCTTTGTTATCGCACTTTATTTTTACTCTTCGTCTTGAATAGTGCGATATAAAGTGTTCGTAACCAATCCGTAGTCCCATCTTTCGAAGGACGTACCGGCATAAATACTTTATTTTTTTTAATTCTGCGTACTTAAAAATCTAGAAACAAAACCCTAATCTGGGTTTTATGTTGTCAAAGTATTGCCGGAGACGTAAGCGTATTTAATAACTGGCACATTAGCCGTAATTACTCTGCAACATACAAAATACCAGTCATTACATCAGAGTCGGCGTTCGTACAGGGGCAGGCACGCATATATTAATGAGTTTGAAGTGGGACGAATGTAAAAAGTAACGTAGATTTGCCAACTCATGTTCACTTTTCTTTGTGGATTTTACTTTTCACACGCATAGCTGAGTGGAAATTTACACTAATTAAATACGATTTAACTAGAGTAAATATCTCTTCTGGGTCATTTCTATTTTATTTCTATTTTTAAGGAGGGACAACTTCGCCAAAGCCTCCCGCCTTCCAAGTATCCGTCCCTCACAGTGTGCAGGCACGAAGAAGAAACGATGCCCAGTGCAGTGTGATGTGTGCAATTGACCGTGAAGTGTCTATAGCTGCGATACGAGCTGACCGTCAGCCTCTGTCATATATTAATGGCCCCCGAGGCGCGGGTGTGGACAGATTTCATAGTGAACCTTACCGGGCGCACGTATCGAGTAATGAGGCTGGCCGTAAGAGTCCGCGTCACTAATCATGTTGAATTTTTCTTAATTTCTTCGTGATTCAAAATTTGGCCAGATTTGTTTGAAAATATTTCAGTAGGGACTTAGCTATCTTATCTTTCATTACGTACATTGCATTTGAAGTATTACAGCGTAAATATTAAGTAATTAGGGTAATTTAAAATTTAAGACAGTACTATAATATCACAATTTAATAATAAACTAAGGGCCATATCTATAAACGACTTTCGAATGACAACCAACTGCTTCCCCATAGAGAAAGCATTGGTTAGCAGTTGGTTGTCATTCAAAAGCAGTTTATAGATACGGCCCTAAATCATCACCTTGTAACTGCATTTCGCATCCATTCAGAAAAAATGAGAGAAAAACTATTTTATTTCTCTTGCACAGAGAAAAAATTCATAATTTTATAATATTATTATAACATTTTTATATCTACTTTTAACAATATTTCTTTGGAAATACCTTATTATGATGGTTTAAAAGGGCCCAAGTGTCCTATCTTTATATTATGGCGTTACAGGGTTTTACAATTAAGGTAACGAAGTAACTCTTCGTGCCAGCTTAGTTCAATAAAACGCATCTAGTAAGAGACATTGCTAGTAGTTTACCACATTCTTCACTTATTGTACGAAAGTGAAGGCGAGGACCAGTCGTGCAGGTCGTCTAACCTCCAAGAGGGCACGACTTGTTGGCTGCGAACGTCATGGGAATCGTCACGCTTCTCAGTGTTCAGCTTCCGTGCACTATCGGAGCGAACCGTCTGTTGCACGATCACAATTACCAGCTCACATTCCGTTCTCATGCTTTAAGGACCACACAGGCCGGAGAACTGGCTAAGGAGTTGTAAATACGTCTGTTGTATGTACACCTTTCCCTCGTGACATATTCATCGCGTAAGTTATGCAGTGCTAATGCCACCTCCGTCGTTGGCCGCAATAAACTTGAAATCCTAACCATTTTAAGTGCATGTTATCTCTGGCACCAGGTTGGAAACACTACAAGACACCACATAGAGCAGAGGTGAGAAAATCGCTGCGCATCCGGAAGGACCCGGATTCGATTCTTGGCCCCGGTTATCGTGGTTTCGGTTTTCGATGGGCTTCAGAATTCACTCCAGGCGAATGCCGAGGTAGTTCCTTAACATAATAGATCCTGGACGATTACCTTCCTTCTCAGAGTATCGTTTCCAAGACTGAGTAGTGGTTCAACGGCACGTTAAACACCCCATAAAGGAAGGAATATTGTATGTCCGGAATAGTGCGCGAATGTTACCAAGAATTTCCTGAGACACAATAGGACTGTATGTTTATTTCTTGTCTGAATATATTATGTAGTTTCTGTAGAAAATTTCAAATTTTTTTTATCTGAGTACGAACAGAGAAATGTCAAACGTATCTGATTAGTGTTGAATTTGTTCGTTCTTTAGCTTATTAATGTTTTATTTTTTGTCGAAAAATGTGACTTCGAGAAACTTCTGTTAATTAAAAATAATTTGCCTGCATTGTGAGGTTTCCTGTTAATGTTTGTTGGTTTTCGTTGTTAAAATTTAAATTTTCGGGTATGGAGGGGAGGGGGTAAAAGGTGTTTGGTGGTGTTGTGATTGGCGTACTGACATACTATCATGATGTACGGGTTTTATGCCTGGTCGACAATATATGTTTTCTCTGGCTCTTGGTAGCCGGCCTCCGTAGCGAGTCTGTTAATAATAATAATAATAATAATAATAATAATAATAATACGACTTTATTAATGGCGCAGTTAAGGCGATGTCGCCTTGTCTTACACTGGACCATAAAAATTTAAATCTACAGTTTACAATTATTTAAAGACACTTCAAACTTAAGTCTAAGGTCTACGGTGCGAGGTGTCCCGGGTTCGAATCCCGGCTCGGGATGAATGTTGTGTAGTCCCTCATCGGCGGCTCGTTAAAGGGTCGTAAAACCCTCTCACCTCACCTCTGGCTCTTGGTCGCGATAGTATGGTAGCCAGAACATTCGCCTCCCACTACGACTCCAGGTGTGGTTTTCGTGCGGGATAGGTACTTGACGATCTTTGTCGTAGGCTGGTGGGCTTACTTCGGGCACCCCCACTATCATCTTCTTTACATTCTGTGATAACTTGTCCTCTATCATTCTTACAAGCGCTGTATAGAAAACCCTTGCCACGCACATTTACTATGTTGTAGCGTAACACGCGTAGTATTATTACGCGAAACTGCTCAACTTGTTCCCAGTATCTTTATATAACAAAAGTAAACACACTTCAAAACGCAATTCTGTGTTTTGAAAAAAAATACACACTTTTAATAAACATGTTTTTGCGCCCCTCAAAATGGCTAAAAACAGTTTTCAGTTGTATCTGAAAAAGTGCCAGTCTGATTCATAAAACAGAAACTAATGACATAATTCGTTTTACTTATGCCTTACACTCCACAAATAATATTATAGGATCGCTGCTGTAAGTTTCGCAGAGAAATATACTGCTACTACATAGTTTAATGTTCCGCGTTTTGAAGTGGTATATTTTATTCTAGACCTGCGTACCGGTATCGCACATAGTCCTTCCTTCCCTTCTTTCTCGCTTTCGGAAGTTGAAGCATCGCACGATGACTTCTTGCCATCGAGGGTGACCTAACGACAGTATAGCGCCTTGTGCTTAGAGGCTATTATGCAAGTGGTGAGCGTGCAAGTGTCGACCTTGGTGCCTGCGTGTTCCTAGGCCCAGAGCGGCCTCATGTTGTGTTACTCTTCATCGTCTTTACGCGCAAGACACTAAACCAGCGAGCCGTCTTATCGTTGTTGAGACGTTCAGCGGTGGACCTAATATAAAGGAATTCTTGGGGTTTCTCTGGTGCTTTAAACGCGCTGTAACGAAATCTCCGTGCTTAGAATTGGTAACAAAACTACACACTTTGCACCGAGCTAGGTGGCGCAATGGTAACACCTTGGACTCGCATACGGGAGAACTCGGGTTCGAACTCCGGCTCCGACCATTCTGATTTCGGATGGATTTCCAAAATCGCTCCAGACGAATGCTGGGATGGTTCCTTAATAAAGGCCATGAACGACTCCTCTCCCAGCTCCTGTCATTGTACCAAGTAGTTTGTCATTGCCTCTAATGACCTCGCTGTCTACGAGACATAAAAGTGCAATTACTCTTATACATTATGCTGTTTTCGTCCTTACTGAATTTACGTTGATAAATAGCTAGCATACCTAATTTATACTGCTTTTACGACAGTTATTTATTTTAACATCCTAAGCAAGAGCAGATATCAAAAATTATTGTACAGTTTTATTAGAAACTGTAAAATATGCTAAATATGTTTTCTAAACAAAATACACAATGGTTTCAGCTAATTAAGCAAATAAGTAAATTCTCAGTAATTATCTAATCAGCCAAATCTGTTTCATTTTTGTCGGGAGAAATTAGACTACTTAATAAAACAATTTTTTAACAAAACTGTCCAACAGTTCTTCGGTATTTGTTCTCATTTTGGAATCAAAAATAACTATCGTGAAAGCAGTAGACATTATGGATCTTGGCTTTAAAACTATCGTTCAGACACGAAGTCGTTCTTCAATGATATCCGTAGTTGACGTCTCTGATTACATGTGTTTCTTTGATTATACAAAGGGCTGATCGCATTAATGTGTTTCCCTCTTCCTTCCTAGTTACCGAAATACTAACATCAGTGCAGCAGTAATTGTTACAGTCTTGGCGGATGTGCTTATAAAATGAAGGGGTGGAGGGGGCTAACTGGCAGGAGAGTAGCTGCTTTCCTCCTTTCTTCCTAAAGAAAGAAAAGCCTTCGTGTTTGAAGGTCGCTTACCTGTGACGGGACGTGTAAGCCGTGGGCACGCCTTACCTGAAGACGGCGGCTGTCGAGTGTGCATGAAAGCCTCTGTACCATTGAACGCGGGTGGCTCGGGTGTCAAGGGAATGTGCCGACAACCCCTTGCCTTGGCGGCCAGGAAGGAGGCAGACTCGCCGCCGTGGGATTGCAGGAAGAGGTGAAGAAAAGGCGGTGCGTGCCGTCAAAGAACTGTCTCTACGTACACAGGAAATGGGGAAGTTCGAAGAGACGTCTAAAACATCGGCTCCGGGAGACGCCTTCCTTTGCCAACGTGTGATGCAACCGAAGAAATTATGGTAGGAAATGTCGGGTGGTGTTATATGGGCGGCTGTCCACATTTGTAGACCATTCAATACTGAAGAAACTGCGGTAGAAACGTGAATGTTCCATTGGTGACAATGCCGGGTATTTCACATTGCGGTCAGCAAACTATTGCCAGATATAGACTTATAATGTGGATTATTTTATTGAAATATTGTGAACATACACCAATACAATGCAGTATAGTCTCAGAAAACCAGAAATGGACCAAGAAAAACAATAAATGAATAAAAAAAACCGAATTGGCTGTAGTCACCGCACACATAACTAATAAAACATAAAAAATTGCAATAGAAGTTGTGTCAAAACACAGAAATACAAAAAAAAAAAAAAAATCGAAAGTTCAAAACGCAGCAAAAAAAGATTGAAAAGAAAAACGGAGGAATCTTGCTACACCTCTATTTAAGGCAGAGGAGTCAATTACTTAGATATCTCGTGTTGAATTTTCGATTTTTGAATCCGAACTTTTTTTATTAGAATTTCAGTATTTTGCCAATGCCTTCGGATATGGTCGCGAATTTTTACATATGGTTATAGAAACGGAGAGCTGAAAATAGCATCTCACTAATTATGCCATAATTATGACAGATATTAATTACGAATGAGTTTGTTGCAAATTAATATATTTTATTCAGAGAGCTGTAATAGTTACATACTTAAGATAATTTTTCTTTAAGAGAATTGTTGGAGGGTAAGACGGGTGCCAGGCAAGTTGTGAGCGAACAAGAGTGGTTCTGATCGCGCTCGTATTCAAATAACGTGCAAACTATATCTGCAACTATATATATATATCACGCGTCGAAAGACCAGGATTTTAAGGGTTTACATACCTCCGTTGACTTAAAGAGTTAGTTAGGCTAGCTTTTTTTTATTACGTTCGAGGCACGGGGATGTCGATAAGTCGAATATAACACGTCTGTCAAACACCTCGTCACCTCTAGGAGCGAAGGACTTGACTAGAGTGCAGTGTTTTCGTAGACTTCAAGCGATGAGCCTATTATTTTATTTGTGGAAAGTATGACTAAAGTCCATGGCAGATTTATGTGATTTAGTTTTCCGATTACGGTTGATGCTACAGTAACGTGGAAAAGTAATTTTTAGCACATTTGAGGAGTTTGGAAATCATGTTTTTGATTATCAGACGGCATTTTTTAAATCATAGTGACACAGTTTCAAGTGTTTCTTCTTTTCGTAGCTAAACGCATTGACAACATATTTAATAGTTTTACAAGAAAAGTACTTTCTATACCACGCTACAGCATATCTCACGCGCCAGATCCACCAACTCTTAGTTCATGTGGCAAAATGCATAATTTTATATTTGCACGACATAGTGTTCATATTATAGACTTTACTTGTGACATTTCCCACTTGTAAAAAATTTTTTAGTTCTCGTAGATATTCCATAGCGTCATATCAAAGTCAGAATTTGCAAGTTGTGGGTGCATAGGAATAACAAAACCATGTGGCTTACTCTAATTAAATCATTTACACTGAATTGTGGTATTATGTGCCATGTGCTAAATGTTTAGAGCCACATATCAAAGTCCTTTTGTCTATTAAAAATGGCCATAAATTAAGTAAATTGACATCATTTTCAGATTTGAAAAAAAAAAAACTACAAAGAAATTGCATTGTGTATTTTTAAATTTTTGAGCATATGGCCCATAATTTCTAACTTCAGTGTAAATTATTTCATTCAAGTAAGTCACTTGGTTTTTGTTATTACTATGTTCCCATAACTTGTAAATTTTGACTTTGTCATGTCTCTATGGAAAGACTATGAGTTAAAAATTTTTTATAAGTAGAAAATGTAGTCACAAGTAACGCCTGTAAAATGAACACTATCTGGTACAAATACAAAATTATGCATTTTTTGCTATGTGAAGACCCTTAAATAGATTGAGCACCGAAGCTCTAAAAATGCCATTTTATCCATTTTTACTATTTTTATTGCTTAATCACATATATAGCCTTATAGAACTAAAGACAAGTGTCGTCTACAGGAACTAGTCTGTTGTTTTTCTTGACGAAAGAAAATGACACTACCCCCTCTGCAGGTGAGCGCAAGTGTATTTTGACCAATGCTTAAGGGGGAGAGTTAGACAATTTTATTGTATTATCAGTTTTTAAGCTATAGCATTTTTTTTCCAAATAGTATTTTCAAAATTTTCTCTTTGACAAAGCATGGGATATATTCTTGGTAAACGGCTTGACATAAATAATATTGGAAGCTTTCATTAATTTTCTGTGCAGAATAATTGCAAGAGAATTATAGGTTAATTTTAAAGGATTCCCTTGCAATGGCTCTGCGTGGCAAATTAATTAAATATTGCATCATTATAAATGTCATGCAGTTTATCAAGAATATACCCTATGCTTTGTCGAAGACAATATTTTGATAATAAAATTTGAATAAATGTTATATCTCAAAAACTGTTAATACAGTAATTGTCTAACACTCCTCTTTAAGGTGGCTGCCTGGGTGGCCGTATTTTGCACGGTACTAGAGACCTAGAAGTGCGGAAGAAGTAAGGACGACGTAGTACGCCCGTCTAACCTCCCCCTAGTCTCTAGGCGCAAGTTACTAGGTTGACGTGTAGTTTTCTTGCTGACAACTCGCCTCTGTAAGACATTCTGTGGTGACCTCGTCATTTTATGACGCAATATTAAAGATATAGGTATATTTCTCATGCCTATACATTATTCTGCGCCAAATTTTATACCTATAAAGTACTACAAAACAACAATTTTCGGCATCGTAGAAATAAACTTTTAACGATTCGTGGAGGACCGGAAATGGTACACATACGTGCAATGTCCTTTATATGCTGTTCCTATGCAGACATAATTCACGCCTATTGAGCATTTTTCCTATAATCCAACAGCCTGAGCTCTGCACATGCTCGGCGTCCAGGGCAGGCGGTCACCTGAACAGTAAGGTTTTCAGCGCTGATGAAAGGTGACATGAGGGGAGTATTGAACAGCGCCGAAATGATAAGTAGGAGAATGGGTAAATCCCCGAGGAAATTTGCTGACCAACGGCACCGACCAGCACGAGTCCCACGTGCGAAGGTTTGGACCATCCTCGCCGGGAATCGAACCTAGATCGCAATGGTGGGAGACGAGTGCCTTCTACCTGCTGCACCAACCGTGCCCCCTCCTAAACCCTCTCGTGTACAGAGACCTTCTTTGCGTGGTTCGAAGGCGATTATGCCCCCGAAGTAAATCACATTTGTCCTAATGAGCCAATTTTTTTTTTCACGCTTGCATTTCAGCTCCTAGAAACCGTTTCTGTCCTGTAATTGCTCTATTTTTTCAAGACTGACACAGGTTCGTACAGAAAAATAGCTGTTGTCTTGATTACTATGGCGAAATTTGAGCAAAACCTATTTATGCTAATCTATCGCACACTATAATCGCATGTTTGTGGTTTGTATGAAACTGTGTGTGTAAATTAATAATTTTATCCCTAACTGCTTGGCTCACTTATTTGAGGATAAAATAATTGAGCGTAATATTCGCTAACCAACATGTCAGGTTACACAAAACGGCAGTCAGTAAAACTATTGTACTGTATTATTTTATTAGTTATTAATTAATACTAAAGACTGGACTGTTTATACCCCTGAAAGGATGTAATTAGTTGTGGAATAAATAAGTTAAACGTTATGACTGGTACACTGTAGGTTTCGCCCATTCTCAAGCCACGTTTAGAGGTATTCAAGAGCGCATTGTGATGAGCAGTGATTGCTGTTGCACTAGTGACGCATTGTTTGTGCTAGGGCTCTATAAAGACTAGGTATAATCGTCCGCCATTTTGGGTCCTTTGCAGCTACCGCAAGCCAAGTCATGCTCGCGCGCCCGAAAAATCGCAGAAACCTAACTCATCACCAATCGAAAACTATTCGGTCAATTGACTTTAAAAAAATTACAGAGTATTAATGAACTGTCCTGCCAATGACGCTATCCTTTAATTTTCTTTATGACAGTTATTTACTACGTAAAAAAAAGTTTAACGATGGCATGAACATTTTTGACCGGGAAATGCAGGGTAAAATATAGTAAGCGAGAAACTTTTTTGTTTTACGAGATAGATGGGGGGTGTCAGTGGAAGAAACGAAAAGGATAATATGAAATTAGTATTTATGCCCCTCTTGACGAGTTTCGCGAATCGCTGTTGTTTTGGCGGCAGGTTGAAGACAGAATATCTCTGGCGCGCGGCGCCGCGCCGTCTAGCTCAACGACCTGACTACGAATTATACCTTGGATTGTCTTCATAGTAAATACATTAATTTTAACTCTACATTTTGTATTTATAATAACGTTTTCAACTTTCAATAACTGAGTTTAGGGCTGTACACAAAAGTATACATTATCGAATATAAATAAATTTACAAAATCAAATATTGAACAGAAAATTAATGCAACGTCCTTGATTTCACTACAGGTAGTTTTTGAAATCTACTATTTTTTTAAAAGTCTTTTAAGTTTGTTGATTCTCTCCCACAAAACAGGTTTAGACCTACATACAACTGGAAATATATATTTTTTATTTACTTAAAGGCACATTTTCAACAATTAATAAAAAATAATAAATACATAAAAGCTAATTCATCTTATGTCTATACTAGGTTTTTAAAAGTAACTCATTGAAACGCAAATATAACACTTTTAACTTTGTGCTACTTGTTATGTAAGTATTCATACTAATATTATCGAGGCTTCAGCAGTAAAAGAGGCAGTTATCACATTAAAAGTACAGCACACATTCAATTTATTTAACATTCTAAATATTTTCAGTTTGTTACAAATGAAAAAATGTAAATTTTATAGAAAGTGATTCAAGAAAATTGGCCTTATTACAAATTATTGGTATGTAATAGCAAACACGTTTGTATTTTGCGTTACTATAATGCAAAGTACATGATTACCAATCGGACAGATCGATGCATCTCTACTCTGTTGCTAAAACGTTAGTTTGAAGAATTATACGTAGTGTGTCCTGAAGCTGTAAACGTTAATAGTTGCTGATAATAAATTTGTTTTTAAACTGATTTCATTGATGTTTCAAAAAGTTTATTTACTAATATGAATTTAAGTTTTGTGTTAAGTCAATCTACACTAAATATTACGACACACTGCCTTTTATGTAGCGGTGTAAATATTTTTTTTTTGTACTGTAGCTGCCCTTCACTCACTCTGTGCAGACGGTATATAGCCTCGCTGATTTATAGGGTCGGGATGATAAATACAAATCTTTCTTCACACACTTGTGCAAGTGCTCTTTTTTCTTACAATACGACCGAATATGTTTGTTATAGTCTATGAGTTAAATATCTGAAACATAACATGCTTACTTTTATGCCCATTAAGCCAAGCTAACAAACATTACATTCCCGTAAATTTGTGGAAAACAGTATGGAGAAGTGCGACTAATTTGCTGTAGCGTACCTCGTAAATATAACACACGGTATCTTACAACTATACTTAAATACTCTCTGTAAACATGTTGGATATAAATTTGTATTTATAAATTCTTTCCTTTTTACTGTATGTCTGTAAATAATACAGTTATCGCCCAATATAGTTAATGCGGGAATTGTAATTTATATTCTATATCTACATTATCACTATATATATATATATATATATATATATATATATATATATATATATATATATATATTCATAAAGTAAGAATTTCCGTTATCAATGAGATACTTGTTAGAAATTTGTTACATACAAAAGCCTATTAAGGCCTCGCTCTTTAGTTTTGTAGTGGTTTCGAAAATATGTTTTTTTAACGCAAATTAATATATATATCAAAAATTCATTCTTACAGTTTTAACACTTATATATCATCGTTTGTATCTGAATTTTTCTGTTCCAATACACTAAACGTATTTTTAGATTTTTGCCTCTTAAATATCACATACTTCGTTTTCAAAATAAGCCAAAATGAAGCAAAATAATTTGTTGCTAGCAAACGGTACAGTATTTTTAAAAAACGCTCTAGCATAATTGTGTATCGTATGACTGTACATAGTCTCAATTTTTTTTCAAAGCATTTGGTTAAAAATATTTGAGTTATTTGCAATTGTTTGAAATAAATGACAGATCATGGCCTTAAAAACTACAGTGAACCTTGTTAATATAAACCACGTAAGTATAAAGATCTTGTTAACACTAAGTAATTTTCGTTCCCCTAAGAATGAGATGAAAGTTGTAACACTAACTTAAACGCTCGATAAAATATTTCCTTGTACACCAAACAACGCCAGAACCACAACATGCCTGCAGAGGTTCCTCATTCATTGCGATAATTCGGCACAACGTATCTTATCCCAGAAATTTGTGACATACATTTATATTGTATATGCGTTTTACTACGAACTGTCGCTTCAGAGGCAATAATTAAAAATAATAACTAACGTTCGTAAAGATATTTATATAAATATAATGTAAAAAGTTTATAACAATAAGTAGGGAAACGTATATTTTGCGAGTTCTATTTATGCACAAGCCCCGGCCATATGTCTACTAGCTGCTACTCCCTGGAACAACAGACAATGAACAAATAGATGGGGCTTGAGTATACATGGGACAATGAATTATAACACGTCGGCCATTGAACTAGCGAATTATTCCCTTCCTTAACAATAAGTGACCAAAATACGTGTTTTAGAATAAGGGTATGTTCACGAAACAATATTGTTCGAAACACATTTATTCCTTGGCCACTTAAATCATATACTTTGTACTTATACTACGATAAACAGATAAGTGTAGTTCATTATATTATTGCTGTTTATTGCCTTAAAAATTCATGTGACGGTTGCGGCAGTTCGCAGATAGCTATTTCAGGAACGAGCCTGGTACTGTAAGAGTTATGAGTTCAAATCTGGGTGTCGGTTGATTTTTTTTACGTTATATATTCATTTGGGAT
>PNEQ01057561.1:0-29326 GCA_003012365.1 Medauroidea extradentata
CTAGGGACCAAGGAACCCATCCTGGTATAGTACCCACCAATACTCACGAGCCCCGGAGCAACATCGCACCCCTGCGAGTGTGTATGTGGTTACTCCCTTCGGATACTAGAGCGTGGCAACGCTCCGACACCTCAAACAGGGAGATGCACGACCGTCGTTGGATTTCTCCAACGCGGGAACACACCTTAACCACCGGTTTACTTTTACAATCGGAATTATGTGCCTGTGTGCTTGCAGTCGGTTAGTGATTACAGATGTACTATTAGTATTCCTTACGCTCCTGTACATGTATCGCTGTAGTCGACTAACGAGGATTGCATACGAAAACAGTGCGTCGTGGGCAGTTACGAGAAGAATTCAGTTCCTGTAACCACGTCATACTGATCAGTAAACATGTACGTATGTTACTGGTATGCATTCTGGCGGTTCGTATAAAATCCGCAATCATTACAACGCGAACAAGCGAGGTAGGACAACATTAAAAGTGAGGACACGAATAGGAATTCTTGTGAGGCATTCCAAAGCCCTATTTTATATAGGCATCACGTAATAACTCAATTCAAACATTGAAAAGCTCAACTAAAGATACCACAGCCGAATTTTTTCGCAGTTTCCTTCACTTTGTTGACCTGTACGTATGAACTTTTATTTGCTTATGTTACTATTATTGAGACATTAAACACAAAATAAAGATAAATACTGTGTCAATTGCATGTAAATATAAAGAACTTAGAACTCACCAGTCATGTGTTTAATGTACAAGTGTCTACGTATTTGCAGCATTGCATTCTAGCATGTACATATGAAGGTATTGCGTGAAGGAGCAAACATGTAGGCAGTTAATACCACGCTACGTTAATGAGTGCGGAGTCTAGTTCTATTCGACGATTTGAACGACCACTATCACGGTACCAAAAGCAAGTAGCGAAGTCGGCATATTACACCCGCGACACAAACTGTAGACGTTGAGCACACGTTAGTGCATTACGTACTTCCTTGTTGGTGTAGGCAGATGTATGTTGTGAGTACGATATAGGACGCTTTACGTTCCCTAAACGTACAGATATGGTTCTCGTATATGAGGTGGCGCAGGGCAATGAACGAGAAGCGCAACGTATGTACGATTTCTAAACAGACTGCAGCCATACCTCACCACATTTGCATCTGACGAATGACGTTTGCGAGAATATGGACAATTTCAAGTGACACGACCTAATGCAGGGCGTAGACGGACAACAAGGACAACCAAGTTTGAAGAGGACATATTGTGGCATGTTGATAACTACCCGCGTGCGAACATACGTGCTATGGCAAAAGAAATTCAACAGCAGTCGCCGCGCCATTGGCCTTGTGCTTTATGAGCAGATGTTGCATCCCTTTCATGCACAGCGAGTTCATGCCTTACATCCTGCAGATTATTCTAAATGTGTGGAATGTGCAGCGTGGTTTCTGGAACAACACAGAACACACCTTTTTATTTTTTATTTTTTGTAAAGTATGTTCTCTTCTCTGACGAAGCTTTCTTTCAACTTGATGGGCTACAAAATTGTCGCAATATTCATGTGTGACAATCCTAACGTCCCGTTTATTCACGCTTATCAACACTGATTCAGTATTATTGTGCGGACAGCCATAATAGGCGACATGTTGGTTGGCCCTTATTTTACTACGCCAGCTCACTGGCAACATGTACATAGCATTTCTGCGGGAAACTCTATCAACATTACTTGATGAGGTTCCTTCACAAACAAGAGCGGCCATGTGGTTCCTGCATAGCGGCGCGCCAATCCACAACTCGCATCTAAATAACATGTTCCCTGGACGACGGATAGGCCGTGATGGTCCCTGGCCACCACAGTCTCCTGATTTGAATCCATCGAGCCTTTTATTTAATTTATTTTGTGGTATGTTTTTTACAATTAAATTAGTGGGATATCATACATTTTAGCTCGGATTTCTTTACTTACCCTCATAATAATTAAAGGTTATGTATTCACATTCAATACATTTATTAATCTCTTCCATTTGTTATAATGTTTAACATATTGCATAACAGTACACAATAGTAAAGTCAGTGAACTTTATGGTTCCCGATATACTACACAGGTATTACATGTACGTAATACGTAAATGCACATATTATTAACAAATTATGTATTTCTTATTGTAATGTAACCTTGTTTGTAATGCCGTTATACAACACTATTCCACCATTACTGTCACCGAGTGAGGTTATACGATTGTATCACGTTGCCCATGTATTAGGAAGTCTAAGGGTTCGATACCCATCCTTGTTTCTGGTTCTCATGGTTTCTCGAAATCACTCCAGGAGAATGCTGCAATGGATTCCTTGACATAGGTAATGATCGAATCCTTTCCCGGTTCTCTGCCACAGTTCAGTTATGTGTGTTACCGTCTCTCATGATCTTAGGTGTCAATGAGAAACTGGACGCCATTTATCTCCCATCCCTCATGTCATAGTAGTGGGTACAGCAGCCTGCCATACACATGTGTAAGCATTATTGCCTACTTTCTTAACTGCAGCCCACACTTGTAACGAATTTTACACGAAATCGGTTTGTCCTACGCATTTACGACAAGGTGACCTTTCGTACTTCGGAAGTGCTTCTCCAGTAGAAAACCGCATCATAAGTCCGCAAATCCTGATGGTAGGAAAGTAACGGTTAATGTATTATTTATTTTCCAAAATATGCACTTTAAAATGCCCATGTTTGATTGCTCATACCGACCTTATTATTAGTTTTAGGTACAAAGTGTCCAGCATATTCTCTACTTGTATTCTCATAAGGAATCACCTACCGAAGTTTGTTGGTCGAATTCAGTCCCACACTGTGTGTGTATGTATGTGTATATATATATATATATATATATATATATATATATATTTTTTTTTTTTTTTTTGTGAAAGGAAAACACATTTTACCCTTTCTTACCTCTTTGGGCCAAATTCAGAAAATTTATTTTAATGGTATTTGGCTCATTTACAAAATCATCAATCTAAAGCTAAAATCACTTCGATATTTGATTGTTGGTTCGATAGATATGGAGGAATAATCGAAAACATATTTCACGTATTTTCATCCCTTTAATTAGGAATTTCAAAACGTCCTGAAGGCCTGTCGTAGGCGTTTATATTCGTAACCAATTGAAGTAATAATCACAACAGTCAATTGTGTTTCAGTGATATAGACGATTCATTAAAAAAACACATTTTGCCCCTTTTTACTGCTAGGGGGTCGAATTTTTAAAAAAAATGCTAACAAAAATGTTTGGATATTTACGTAAGCAACATTTTGAAGAGAATACCAAATCTCTATCCCGAAGGATTCGATTGATATCGATAGTTATTCGGAAACACATTTAAGGTCTTTTCATCCCCTTAAATATTGAATTTCGATAGTTCTTACTTTATCTAATATGCGTATTTAAGTGTGTCCTATTAAAGTAAAAATCGCGATGAAAGGCCGTCGGGTTCGAGCTCGATCGATGTTTCTTCGGAAATACATGTTACTCCTTTTCACCCCTTAGAGGTCTAATTTCGAAAAAATACCTTCTTAGTGCTCGCCTAAGAGCTAAGGGTAACCCACTCAAAAAATATCACGATTCTAGGTTTAGTCGTTTTGGCTGCAGTTTGATATGTAAGTCAGTCAGTCAGTCAGTGTTCTCTTTTATGTATATATATTTATGTGTGTGTGTTTGGTGTATTTCTTAGCAAATTTATACAACATTTGGTTAGTGAGAAATGCAACTGAAGTAAACATCAACAAAATTTCCTTTGATTTATGGTACTCTAATTTTTATGCATGGTCGACCTGCGATGGTTTTTGGTTAGTTTACAAAATAAACCGTGGTTACAATTTGAGGTATCTAAAGGAAACTTTTTGTTCGCATTAAGTATCAGATAAAGTGATTTTGGCTGTCACTTTGTATTATCACATTAAATCTTTTACAGCATATCTCGGTGTTTACTTTAAAATTTCCTGTAAAATTATGGGAATAAATAAGTTTTAATGATATTATACAATAGTGATATTATCATACTAGTTGTAAACGGCTAGAACAATATTACTTTCGAAAAAATTGTTGTTTGTATTGTATAATATAATTTGCGATATCTAACATAGCGTTAAACTGATTTGAAAGATAGTTAACAACGTATATTGATTGAATAAATTACTTTTAATAACAAATAGCTTTATTCAAGTTGGGATAACGTCTAGGAATGTACATCAAAGATTTCCTCCACCTTCTAGCACCTAGTGAGACTATAGCAAAATATGTTTATACTATATATTTTAAGACCAACCACTATTTAATTTTTACAGCCACGTTTGTTCAAGTCATTTCACAATAGATACAATAATAACTAACCCAGTTCGACAAGACCTGAGACGCAAATCTTGATTATTTGAATAAAGTATACTTATATTGTTTCCTGTGAAGCTATTTTCTTTAGCTATTTCGACGCAAGGAAATTAAACATTTACGTCATATCCCGAATTCTAATTGTTTAACTATCTCCAAGTAGTGTTAGTGAAAAGAAATATGAATTGTTATATTTAAATACGTCTACTGAAGTTCTAAGTATGGTTCTAGGGGAAGCCTTTTGGGTAAATAATCTTTATTGTTTATACGATAGTAAATTTTCATCGAAATTTGTAACAGAAAATTTTCAAATATCTCTTTAAAACTTACATTATTATTTTAGCCGCCATTTCGCAATATTTATTGAGGCAATGTCTATAGATTGTACCTCGGAAAATAAGACCTCTTGCAGCCAAATTTCACGCACTTATTCACAATAGTGTACGTTTTATACATTATTTTAAATATGCAATTTCGTAACATTATTTGTCATTAAAATTAAATTATAATGCTATATACATTGAAATAACATCTAGCTCCTGTCGAAACTAGCATGCAAGATGTCCTATGAAAGTTAATATACAGTTACTTCTATTAAGTGAGCCTGTCGCTATTTTCTAAACGCTTTATCTATATTTCGATTGATATCTCACAACATGCATTATTCTAACATAAAATACTCCAGCTTGGAACGCTAAAAGTTACCAGTTACAAACTGAACCGTTTTTGTGTATATATAACATTGCGAGCGACTGTACACAAAATGGTTCAGTTTATAGCATTGTCATATTACAGGAAATGTGCACAGATCACAGTTTTAGTTACGACAGTTAAACACACAAAATATTCTTATATAAATATATTGTTTTATGGAATAGCACCAGAAGAACCAAGCAGCCGTAGTATTGCCGGTCATGTAACCTCAACTATTTTACAATATCAGATTCTTATTTTGAAAACTGGGCTCACTTTAATATATACATTGCAAGTACACGATAAAGTTAATGTTTTATCAGTATCAGTTTCAACTAAATACTTAGCTCTCAAGCAGCTGTTACTCTCATGGTTTGAAGCCACAGTACACAGTAAAATTTGATTTGTACTCTTACGAAAAATTTTTTTGTTAACTATTATCCAAAAAAACCTTTTTGAAAGCTTACTAAAATATTGTTAACTTTACAAGTAATGATTTTAAATATACGAATCTACATGTATATTTTCAAACATTTTTGTAGATTAAAAATAATAATTGTACACTATAAATATCCTTGTAGGCTACATTTAACCATAATTGTTTGAAGCGTCGCAAAAATATTTATTTGGTGGCCAGTTAACAAGTAATACTTTAGTAAAAGTACAAAATATTTTGTGAAATGTGATAGGCAGTCGAAGGTTATTTTGGTTTACATCAAACACCCTGTTCATAAAAACATACTCCACTAGTTCACATTTGTATTTGGAAAATTTAGACGACTATAACAACCTGTGACAGTCTTGATGTAGTGCTTAAACAGTTAAATGTTTTGGCATTTGTTTACAAGCAGTTTCTAGTAAAAGTACGATTTTATTAGTGTAGTAATATGACCGTAAATAAATTTATCGATCCACGGTTGTTTACATTGATGATGTTAACCTGTCATTTTTAATTCTTCTGCCTACTTTGGAAAGGTAGTATATTTTTAATTTACTTCCTATGTTGTTTTTATGGAAATAATTGCGTAATGGTACAAATTAATTTTACTGTTGGCGGGAACATACAATCACAGAATTAAAAAATAAATAGGAACTATTTTACCACTTCTTGCCCCAGACACATCGAATGGTGTTTTCTTATTGAAGAAGTAGTTGGTATTTCTGCTTACATATTTCAGCCTGAATCTAATACAACAGGAATTCATGACTGATGTTGTAAGTGACAATTACTTAAACTGATTGTGAATATAAGACTTTTACTATTCTATCAGTTAAGGTAATTACGCAGAAATTTCTGTAAATGGCATTTTATTAGCCCATCTTTTCGAGATTTTTGCATTCTGACGTAAGAAAATCGGTCAATTAATGAGTAACAACACACAACACAGCACATGATACGCTATTAATATAAGATGAAAGAATAAAAAGCAATACAACAACAAACACGCTATCATAACTGTATATGCACAACAATGTATGAAGAAACCCAAGATCGGTTTATGTAATAGCCATGAAGCTTGCTAATAGTAAGTTGGCAAAAGTAATTTCTTCAAAGTTGCTAGTTTTTAATTGTAAAAAGTAAAGTCACGATCAGAAATGTTAGCATCGTTTTGTTTATATAAATTTATTTGCTGTTAACTATTGCATACAACTTAACTACCAGGAATTTCAAAATAAATTCATAGGTAGGCAGAGTAAGACAGCACGCAGTGCGTGAACTTGTAATGATGGATTATAAAAAATTAGTACGAAATTAGTTTTCAAATTTCTCGTTAAGTGTTTATGGTTTTAGTAACGCTATGTTAAAAGAAGACATTAAGTAAGATTTATTTTCTAATTTTAATTAAAAGTACTAATTTTAATTCTTGTATGAGGCACTGTTCATAGTTCGGTCACTTGATTTCAAGTAATTACAAATTTTGTATTTCATAAACCGTTATTTTATAGTCTATTTTCAGAGTACTATGGTTATGACTAAATTCACTGAGTGGACAAATCGTTCATAGGCTGTATGTATGAGTTAAGTTTTTCATAATCTAGTGCTCACATAATTAACGCACTTTGTTCTGATGTATCCTGTAACCATTATTTATAACATAAGCCTCTAAAGTTTATTGAGAAAAAATTATCAGGGTTAATGTGTTGCGGAACTACGTGTTTCCTGGAATGTAAACCGGGAGGTGCTCTGATTGGGCGCCAGTAATCATTTTAAAATACAGGCTGCGCAACAAAGTATACAAGAAATAAAATTATTTTTTGTAAAATTATTTGTGCAAAAAAAATCCAAAATACCCTTGCAAGCTGGTTAGTAGTGTCTGCGTCGGTGTAAAATATAGCATGGGAAGCATTTAGTAGCATTAGTACATGGAAAATATTAATCTGCATGTGGTGCCTTTCAGAGTACCCGCAAAGGTTCCTTGTTACAAAAGTGGTAGTTTCAACTGCATTTATGAGAGGTTTGTGAGGACTTTAGAAATCCGAGCATACTTTCATAACGCCCGCTTTAGAACACGTGCTTTATGTGAAATAACAATCAGTGAAGAAGAGAATGAATATAATAGATTTGTATAACGAGTTGGCAAATCAGTAATTTCCTAGAGTGAAACGGTGTTTTGAATTATCTAAGATCTTATTAAAGTAGGAAGACAATTGCGTCTGTGTCCTACAGTTCCACGTGACTGATACGCGGGAATCCCACTGTGCGCATGTCATATTCTTAGCTCGCGTTTCATATTTTTGTTGTCTGTCTACCCAGTTCTCTTATGTATTTGGTGAAAATGAGGAATGGGTCTCAGAACTATGTGGAACAGTGTCGTTATTGTAGTAAGAATGAAGGTTGCAAACAAACTGATCAAAATAACTCATCTCCCGAGAAGGTAGGCTGGACGATGACGGAATCAAGCTAAGAAATAGAACTTATGGATCGTGAAGTAATTTTTTGTATGTATCCCAAAAGTTATTAAAATTAACATAGTTTCTGTACATCATCATTTTATTTGTAATTTGTCAAGTGTATTTTTTTACTCAAACACAGTTATTTGTTACAGGCAGTACTTAAATTCTTTAAAGTAAAAAAAAAAACATGTGCCTACATATCATTACCACATCTCCTATACATTTTTTCATCGAGTTCAAACTTTTCGGGTTAGTAGACCCGTACTGCTTGTTGTATACACACGTAACAACTAACCTGCCTGGCATAACAATGTGTTGGATAAAGACACCTGGCGCCTAAACTTCTTTAGACATTCTTTCTCTGACAAAAGTTACTTTTTAAAATTACACAACCTTTCACCCACTGATGAATGGTGCAATGACCCTGTGACATCTTACATCGCGTTAATGTGTACTTTCTTGCAATGAACGTAAATGATTAAGTGGAATATTATTGATATACAACATTGCAATGGTAAAATTTTCCAGTTCTTACGCGTGATAGATGAAATTGTTTTAAGACGTAAAAACTTACACAATTCAAACTAGTATTATACATACAACATTCATCTACATATGACGAACCTCACTTGTTTCTTGTGGTTTACATTGCATGTTAGCTAGCTAATAGTTGCAAGCATTTGTTAAAAGTGTAGGAAAATAATATTCTCAGAAATAAATTAGTGAATTAATTGTGTACAACTTTCAAAAAATGATCATGATATACTTCTCTCACAAAAGCAATAAAACTTAAACCCATACCAAATATCATAACAAAAAAAGGAGATTGTAGATGGCTTAGTTCTATCGGAACTATTTCTGGAAATATAGTATGTTTCAAAACGTGAATACGAGAATTTGTTAGAAAATCATTCTTCCACTTAAGTAGTAATCCTCCTTCGGAGAGTCGGGAAATTACACTATTGAATTGTGAAAGAAAAGGGTTGCTAGAACTGAAGGCACAAAAAGACAAAGGAACCCTTATAACACAGTCGTCAACCATGTGCAACAATGGACGGCCATCTTTGAACCATTGAGAATGCGAGAGAACGTGTTCAGAGTACATTCGATACTGAAGGACTGAAATGTTCCTGTACAATGCTGCCGCTTTTAAACCTTCCTCTGTGCTCGGTAACAAGAAAAATTTTGAGAAAAAAGTCTTAAATATATCTTTGTCGTAATTAACATCTTCGGAGCCATGTGACGTATCTTCGGACTTAGAGTAAAAGCCAACCATAAGGTCTGAAGATAAAACGTCCTCAAAACAATTCATGTCAGGATAATATTGGGGAACAGTAAGGTAACCAGTCAACAACCCTTGATAAGAGTTGGCAAACATGATGTTGAAAAACAGACAGATCAAAACAAACAATCTCTGTACAAAATGTTGAGGTTTACGAACAGTTCCTCCTAGAATAATTAGACGATACGATTCTAAAATCGTGTTTCCGACAATTCTTTCTCTGTCGAATACCGTTACCGTCCACCAAACAACGGCTACAAACACAATGGTACCTACATAACTAGCCCATGTCTCTATAGTAAAGGGGAGCACAATATTCATATAAAGCGGTATTCGAGATGCTTTTGGAACAATTAGCGTATAACAATCCTGCTCGTGAGGATAAACAGTACGATGAAGATGATTTCTCGTCAAAGTATTTAAATCTAGTTGAAATGCCTTACATGAAGGATCATGTGAATGATTCGAGTCAAATACAAGCGAGGCATTTAAGTATTCCACTAATGTATTTGCAAGCATGCCATCAGGACCTTCATAACTTTTGGACCCATTAGCGGTTTCCTTTTCGATAAACCAAATATTTCCATCATCAACAGACAAAGTCAATTCGTACCCATTCATGTTAGGAAAACTGTCTCTATATACTTGTAAGTTTTTCTGGTACCACAAATCTAAGTTCATAATTGTTAAACTATTTGTGAAAGGATTGAATGTTACAGCAGTTGGTAAAGAGTGAATATCACCAACACGGACATCGTCAGGTGTATCGACGAACAAAACGGCAATGTCGAGAATACTGAAATTATTCCAGCAATCTTCGAACATTTTCCGCAAGTCCCCTTCGCTTAATTTTAGCGACTTCGCTAGTATGACAAGATACAACGCTCTTGCATTCCAGTAAGGAGACTTCGTGAAGTTGGAATCGATGAAGCAGGAGTTGGAAAGTTCAGGCAGATATCGTATGAACGCTACAGTATTCTCGTAGTTGTCTGCACGTACGTGTTTACTGTAGTTTCGGAGTTTTGGTGAGTTGTCCCTGACGAGCACTGGTACCATGGAGCGGTGGATCGTCCTCAAAGCTGCAATTGGTGTGGCGTGCGATGTGCAACGAGCGTCTATGTTCACTACTAGAAAGTAATTCCCTTCAGCGAAGTACTTATCTATCACGGCACTGCTACATTCCGCCAGAAGGGATTCCTGATGGTCGTATTCTTTGGAACTGAACAAACTGCTATCTAACGCAATGAAAAAAGAAACCAAGAAAATTAAACAGAAATGGTTAATATTTGAGACTTTTATCAGTAAACTGATAGGCGTTAGTGGCATAATCCTCATCATTTCTGTTTTAAAACAAATTGGCAATGTATATAAGGTCTAAACGAATATGAAATATACATCAATTAATTTTAAGATAGATTTTATTACTTGTCTCGTAATGCCAGCGAAACTTCAACACTGCTTAAGTACAACACACTGACACGAACGAGGCTGATATTCTGCTTTACATTTTTGTTATGATACACAGTAACTATGGTGACGTTTATCATAAAATAAATTTGAAACTCCTAGTCACGC
Source organism: Medauroidea extradentata (assembly GCA_003012365.1). Taxonomy (NCBI): domain Eukaryota; kingdom Metazoa; phylum Arthropoda; class Insecta; order Phasmatodea; family Phasmatidae; genus Medauroidea; species Medauroidea extradentata. The sequence goes on from PNEQ01057561.1 coordinate 10,832, forward strand.
AAACTATGAATAGGGCGTCAAGTTCGAGAGGTCAGGTCACACATGGCGTGACAGATGTCACGTGACATTTATCTCTCCTGACCGACAGTTTTCCCCGCGAGAAGGGGAGAGGTGTAGTGATCGACAGTAAAAATAACGATCAAGTACTGCAATATTCACTTTATTACTTAACACACGGTTCTCGGAACTTCTACTATGGCATGATTGCTCGCTAGAGAACTGTGATCTAGAAAGTGTTGACGCGAAAGTAAACCTAAATATTTTTCCCGAGTTTCACGGAAGTTCAAGGGCAGGCTTAGATTTAATAAATCGAAACGAAATGGGATTTTCTGTCCTTATTCGAATGTTTATAATAAACATATTTCATTTCTACCAAACAAGATATGAACAGAAAAATGCTATAACTTTGCCCAGCAGAGAAAATTCAATACTCATTTTAAAAATCGAAATCTTAAAGAAATATATTTCATGGTTTCCAGGTATAAGATATTATCTAATGAAAAAAATATATTTTTTGTATATTTTCATCCGAAAGTAGCGCGCGTCTGAAAAAAGTAAAGTAATTGTTGTTAAAAAAGTTTGATGCATCAAAAACTCTAACGATATCATGTGAATAACTTAGCGTAATAAGGTAGTACAAGAAATATTCCTATTCACAACGGTATCTGAGCAATTAATTTTCGATGAATTTCTTAATTGCTTAAAATGTAGGTAATGAACAATCCCTCCACAACTGTAAAATAATTTAAACAACTAACGTATCGACATTAATTTTGCGTACCAAATTTGTATTGAATCCGGTGTAGTAATGTGTATGAGATATGGTTTAAGACTATTTTAACACGTTTATTATTATACTACGAACATAAGAATTAGAATATCTTAGTTTTAGTATAGTACAATCATCTACTTCATGTATTTAACATATCATAGATATCAGGACTTATTTTAAATTAGCTGCTATTACGGAAATAAGTGTCTTAGTCATTTAAAACACGTATAGGCTAGTTGACGTTATCTATCTTACTTAGTGATACTTTCATTTCGAGTTGTACGTAATTAAGAGGAGTTATTGCAAAAAATGTTGTGTGTGCATGTAGACGCTATACTTCATCTTATTCAGTCATTGTACGAAATTGCGGCTTTAAGTGACACGTGACACGGACATTTTTACAATCTCAACAGAACATACCACCTTCCTTGTTGAAGCTCGTAGACTATTGCTTAGAGTAACACAACGCTGAGGAAACATCTCTAGATTTGGAAACTCCAGCTGGAGATTACCAATTCTCCTATTCTCTCTGCAAGAGAAGGTAAGGGAAATGTCTTCGCAGATATTCATCTGGCTCGCCGCCATCCTAGTCCCAAAGCAGCTGCGCTCCTTGACTCGTCCTACCAACGTCTCCTCCAAAATGCCGTCCGTAAATTAGGTAGAGCCGGCTGGTACTTATTATTCCAAACACCGAGTTCTCTTTGTTGAAGAATTAGCAATGGGGGAGCCCTTCCCTTTTAATTAATTAAGAGGATGTTTGCGAAGCGATCCGCAGCTAAGTGACATAATCCCCATTTTCCCTACCGCCGAGTTGCCGCCAAAATTTAAGTGAAATTCCAATTATTTTCTTATTCATTCGAGCCAGCCGTCGAAAGACTTAAATAAATCTTTAGTCCAATGATTAACTTCCAGTTTTTTTTTTTTTTTTAGCCAAGTTTTCACGCGATTATTTAATTTATTATTTTTACTTAAAATATGAATTCATTTAAATTTTACTGTCAACTTATCGAATTATGTGTCTCCATGTAAACAATTCGTATTTCTTAAACTATATAGTTTAGCATTGAGCTTTACTTTTAGAATTAATGAGTTGGCAACATTTGTCTGAAATGAGAAAGAAATACCTCTACTTCGGAAAATCGATTCCAGTTGCAAGCAGTCGAAGCTAAATACGTGATGTTACTCGGATAAATGTTAGTTGTGATGCAGCATTACAAGCCCGCTTGGAATTCCCGTTGTTAAGTTTAGTTATAATATGGTTAAAAGTTACTCATCGTTATATAATTTTGCAGTTACCAAGCAAGGTGGCGAAGAGGTATAGAGCTTACACGTTAAAACGTAATCAGAGAATTTTCACTAACTACCAGTGGGTGTTCACTGTTTCAATTTGTTGAGAGGTTTTTCTCCGGGATAAGCAAAGTAACAAAGCTAATGAGATTCTGATGTAGATCGTAACTTGCGTTTGGAAAGGCGTAAGTTGGCTTTCCTTTCGGACCAACGCACTTTTAAGTTTACTATAGTTTTCTGAAGTCACTTCAGACGAAGAAAGTGTATGGTTCTTTACTGAATTCACCGGTTGGTTAATTATACTTCAGCAACCTCTGAGACTATTTAATCTCCTTAGGCTCGGCATCAGTCATTGGATTATTTTACTTTCCGCTTTTTCGAAATTCTGTGAAGAAAAATGTGAAATTTGCTATTATAGTGTAAATTATATTTGCCTTGCATTACAGTACAGTCATCGCTGTTGAAATGTTAACTTGTATGAAGGCCGCAATCAGTGCATAAATTATTTTATATTCTTAATTTACTTGACTGACTGCGGCAAAAAGTATTCATTATAGGTTGAATTGCGATGCCTGTACTGTAGTACAAGATAAACATAATTCACGCTATAGTAGCAAATAACATATTTTCATTCTCAAAATTTCCCAAAAGCGAAGAATATACCTAATAATAGCCCCTGATTCTGAGTCTTAAGAAATCACTATTAATGATACGTCAAGCTCTACACTGTAAAATTTCCTAATAGTGATAAACGTTATAAACATAGTATGGGACACACAGCTTGTATAGAGAATAATTATTGAGCATCGTTACTTTACAAGTTTGGTAATATAAGTATGCCGTTAAAAGAGTATACTTTGCACCAACATGGGTAACTTTGCACCACCAAATATATGCTGATGTAGGACGTTTGGTGAAGGGAAACTAGATGATGGCTGTATATTCTAAAAACAATTAATTTGATATACCCAGATAATGATCACTAATATTTCACCTATCAACACACACAGAATTATTATTGGTGGTGCAAAGTTACCCATGCGGGTGCATAGTATACCCAGTTTACGGTACTACAAATGTGCAGGAACAATTTGAACATTACCTATTTTCGTAACACTTCTAAACGTACACCAGTAGCGTAAACTTACAAATAATTTTACAATGCAAAATCAACTTTTAGTTGCTGTTTAATATTAATGGCGAACACATGTTATTAAAATTACTGTGATATTTTAATGATCCCTTTAACTGGTTAGTGTCATAAACTGGACCGTTCTTTTGTATATACGCCGTTGCGGGCGAATGTTGTCGTGTTGCAGAAAAACCCCACAATAAAACAAAAAGTAGACAAAGGAAAGCAATTCCGGGAAGTAATGTAGCCCTGTCGTCTTTTGTTACACGACTATATTAGTTTCATGATTTGTCTGCATGTTATGTATATGTTTGTTGAAAACAGCTAAAACTGGCTTTTCTCTTTGTGTTTTCTGTTTTATTGGGGAGTTTTTCTGCCACGTACAAATTCTCTGGCAATGGTGAATGTCCAAAAATGTTACATTTTATAATAGTAAATAAAGCTGTTAAAGTTGCTAAAACAATTTCATTAAATAAGAATTACTTCTTGAAAGTTAAATTCCTTCAAGGAATTTTATTCATAAATATTTACATGTTAAAGCACTCTCTCGACCTACAAAATTATTACGACCCCAAGTAAGTTATTTTCATTTCCAAAAATTGCCCACGTATCAAAGGTATTTAAATTGTTATGCAGATATTTTTACGCGTTCGTTTTTCGAGAACTGGATACGTTTAAGAAACAATGTTTTAAGATTTGTCAAAAAAATTGGCAAATTGCTTTATCTTTAAACATGTTGTAGGGTAAGAAACACAGACGTACCAATACTGAAGTTTGTTAACTTCTGATAATTCCGCAAAAGTGCTTTTCGCACTTAACAATTTTTCTCGGAATTCAGGAGACAGAAAACAACGTTAAATTTAATTTATTGGAACAAAAGTAATGTGAGTTACGAAATGGTAAAACACCACTTCACTGTTAGATGTACACTATAAAATTATTTATAAATCTAGTACACAGACTTATAGAAGTGTTAAGAAAGTATGTATGGTACATCAATGGTAACTTTCCTATCTATTCACTTCAAGAAACCGTCAAACATAATGCTGACGACACCAGACGTTTGCTCGATTTACAAGGTGTAACATGGTAAGAGTATTATACAGTGAATGGGTTAAAAACTTTCAACAACTGTTAAGATAGCCGCCCAACATTGCGTATTCGGTTAGGCCCCGGTTTACGGTGCGACAGGTTCTGGGTTCGAATCCTTACTCGGGCATAATTCTTATGTTGAACCTTTATCTCACTTCACCCTCATCAGCTCTTAAGAGGAGTCTTTGCCGTTGTACAATTTACACAATTGACGCGTGACAACAGCGTAGAGATAAGAGCCAGTGTCCCGCTCTTGACGAGAAGCATATCGCCTCTATTCGCAATTCGCCCTACTGGCGTGCAAGGTTTCCCTTGTAGTAATTTTACTACGGGACTTTAACACGTGACCACATTTTATTTTTGAATAGAATAAAGTAAAGACCAATGCATGCCTCTCGCTTTGCACTTTACAAATCCAGGTAAGAATTTTCGGTGTCACAGAAGTCTAAATAAAAACCCCGTTTTTTTAGCCATTTTGAGTGACCCGAAAATCATGTTTCCCACAAGCGTGCTGTATTTTTGAAGGCACAGACGCATAGTTACAAGTGCGTGTTATTTTGTAGATAAACATAATATGAATAAGAAAGTGGTTTCGCGTAAAAAAGAATATTACGCGTGACACGCTGCAACGCCGTCCATGCGCCAGTCGAGGACTCGTTGTTAAAGGACCATGAAACCCATTCATTAATCCTAACTATTTTTGACAGTGTAGGTTACGTTCGTTTAGGTTTTTTCCTGTGTTCCATTACCGTTACACCTTACAGACATAAAATACCATGAGTATTGATTCGGACTATTACATATTTTGTATTTTTAAAAAAATATATTATCTATAGGCTACTTTAACAAATTTTCAGTCACAATTTCTTAGTTCGAATAATAAACACATTGTATTACAATATTTATTTTAATACAAGAGTGATAATAAAATGTATAGGATGGGTTTTTCTTGTAGGCTTTAACACTGGTGACCCATAGTTACGTTAATGGTAGCAATCGGAATGTGTGATTATCGATAGTGACCATTCTGACATTCTGAAGGATTGGGCTATCTTGCCCCTGCCTCGGAGGTGCCCGGCGAGAATCGACCGTTCGCGCGGACCCCAAGACGCGCGTCTAATTAATTAGTCTGAGGAGTGCGGAACCTCGGAAGGGCGAACTGCCGAAGAAGCGACGCAGATAATGAAATGCCCGTCGCCGAGGGAGTTGGGGAAGCTGTTTGGTGTTCGGTAATCGCTTGGGGGAAGTGAGGGAGTGGGGGGAATTTAGCGCCACTTGTATTTTACGACCGCCTCCGGGTGATTGTCGCGAAAGCCTTCCCGTGGCCTTTAAGTCCCCCGTTTTAACTTGGTCCCAAGTTATGGCGGCTGTAGCGATGCCCCGACATTTAATCCCCACCCTTCCGACCGGAAAGAAAAAAGGATCGAGCGCGCTGGAAGACTTTAAAACAAGCATAACGAGAGCGAAGGGGGTCGTTGATAGGGCAAACAGGCTGGGAGGAGAGGGGTGTCTCCGCGGAGGAGCAAATAGGAAGTAATGAGTTCCGAAATTCGCTTTCTCCACCGCAGGTCTGCTGATGACTTCGAAGAGGTGGCTTACTTCTGGATAGAATTTTTTTTCCAAGTGCCGAGGTGACCGAGGCTTTGTCAGTGTCGGTTGCATCGGCGAATGTAATTTTCTTGAGAAACTTCGTCGAAAGTAATTTTATTTTATTAATGTATTCCCTTGCTCAGAACAAGTTGCTCAGTGGTGAAGATTAACATGCGTTTTATTTTCGTCCATTTTAGAAAATTTACAGTCGATGTCACAAGATGATGTTCTGTGATAACTCTCTTTCGTATCACTATATACTAAATTTTGATGTTTACTGGACAAGTACTGTTAACATTATGTAATGTCTGTAGTAATGCAGCACAAAATTTACTGTACGTACAACGGCCTGATGATCTCAGGCTAATATTAAAATGAAAAAAGTTGCCTTTAAAACTGTAATATTTCACATAAGTTATAAAAAAAGTCAAATTCGTTCAGGTCTCACCACACTATGGCAGTGATGAATTAGTTCACAATCATACTATAGATTGTCACTGATAGTATACACGCAACAGTACCTGTGAAATTTCTGATTATTTCCAATATTATTCTCAACATTATTAATAATTGGCTTGAAGATATCCAAACTATTAACTACCTCAAAATTGTAATTTACAATCAGTTTTATTGTTTATTCTGCAATCTTCTCTCATCTCAATAGAAAAAAATCTGGGCATTTAATCATTTTAACATGAAATTTGTTGCTGTTCTCTATGTGGTTTCAAAACAAACCTCATGTCAGGAGGTGTAATCGGAATGCAGCAAACTTTTTTTTTATTAGTACTGATAGCTAACTCAGACAATAATAGGTTTTCATTTGCGCACGACTGACTTTTACACTACACTAAAAAAAAAATTTCGTACATTCGCGGAAATATTTACAGGAAAAGTACTGTAATTACACGCAAGTTTCGTCCTTTGTGAAAGTTAGTCCTTATTGCCAATTTACGGATGTTTCACCGTAACTTTCCATAAATTCATGGAAACATGTTTCTGCAATTTTAAAGCATATTATTTTGTGTTTCTTCCAAAAAACGCTGGTACTAATGATCAATATTACGCCTATATAGAGTTAATGTACATGCGCACTGGTGCGGAACGAAGAGAAGACAAGACCAGCTAAGATAATAGAAGCGAAGCGCTGCTTCCTGGTCGTCCACACATTGCCGCGAGCGAAGAGAAGAGACGCGCGTTGGCAAAGGACTGAACAGCCCTGTGACTGAAGTGTTCCGAGGAGGCCACACACGTCTTCTATTCTCCTCGCTTTCACTTATCCTGCAGTGGGTGGCCCCACATGTCACAACATGGATCTTATCACAGCTGGAAAAAAAATCCCACCTCTTCTCTGCGTTTCGCGCCAGCAGGTATACACCTTGAAAGTTATTGACTTCTATATAGTAAAATATTTTTTCTCATAATGATGCTAATAAAGATCTGTAAAATCAGGATGTCAAAAACAATAGTTGTCTCGTATATAAAGATGGTATCTTACCGCTGCATGCAACTCGCGTTCTGACTATTGTCTCTGTGCTACAATGGTTAGAGTGTCTGCCTGGAGATCATAATGTAGAGGGTTCGAGTCCCGAAAATTTCTAGACGTTTTACTGGTTACTAACGTCAAGATCTCGAGAAAATATAGCAAATAAGAGTAATTTGTATTTCTAGAAAATGGAGCGAAAGTAATTCAAAGAAATTCAATTTTTGCGAGGAAAACGATTTGTTCGTAATTTTACGGAGGATTTCGTTATCAAGCAAGACTGAGAGTCCGTCTGGATAATTTTTTGCCTGTACTTTTCCGTAATTTCACGGAAATGTTTTCTAGCAGTGTATGAGTAATTATATATATGACTCCATCTCTGAGATGAACAGTATTTAATGATATAAATATCTAAACAATTTATTACACTCTCAAAATCATAACAGTAATAAATTGTCTCTCTTACAAATAATTTTTGATTCGTAAATTAAAGTTTTTAGCTCTGAAAGAGGTGGTGCAGAGATCTATTTCCTGTAAGTATTGAATAACCTCAGTCACTGTATTTTGCTAACTTCTAATTTTTAAATCAATGGCGTAATGATGTATGTAAAAACTTTTTTTTTTCAGACCTTGTCTGTAGAATACTTACTTATGCATACTTGGGTGCTGGCTGAGCAAAGAATAATTTATCTGGTTAGTTCTAAGAGTATACCTTTATTGTTGTTGGTACGACAATAGAATACTTAACTTTGTAACACAAATAAATATCGTATGAGTAGGATACACAAGAGCCAGGGTATCGTACCCCAAATTAGGGTTGTAATACTGGCTACCTGTAGGTATCTGCGTACCTCGAAGGATGACATGGGATAAAACCCTACAATGGAGGAAAGCAGCAATAGAAAATGCGGAGGAAACGGGAGATCCCCGAGAAAACCCCGTCTGCCAGCAACATCGTCTGGCACTATTACCTTCATGCAAAAATCCTGGGATCGACTCCGCTGGAGAAGGAATCTGGATCGCCTTAGAGGGAGGTTGGTAGTTTAATTATTCGGTCGCCATGGTCCCTTTTATAAAACTATGAGCCTATATGCTGTATATACAGAATGTTCAGAACCAAAATCATGATAAGTGCACCACGTGAATCCTGGGTTAAAATGGAGACAAAAATATTTGTGGCAACATGTTGTGCGATGACACATTATTTGCACAATGTAGCAACATAGCACTGTACTTAGTTCCCTCTGGTGCACCACATATATCTTAATTATCTTACTTCTACTACTACCCGGACCTGCATATTATGGGTCCAGGTTAAGATCCTACGCAGTCTAAATATGATTCTACGTTTACTTGAAATAAATACATGAAATAATACCTGGTCGTGGAGCGCAAGAGTGGACTATCTCCGTGCAGTGTTGCCACATTGCGCACACATAAAATGTCGTCGTACAACCTTTTCGTCACTAACAGTTTTGTCTCCAAATTAGCCCAGGATTCGCTTGATGTGCTCATGTGTTTTCGGACACATGCATATATATATATATATATAATTAATTTGCACATGTTTATGTTCGTAATTGTTCTTTAGTGAAATGCACTTTCACATAATTATTTATATTGTATATCATTGTTCTCTTAGCTAAACATGTCTCAACCATTTTCTTAACAATGACGTTAAGGGCGCAGTCTACCACAATTTTCATCACCATTTTTTAATTTTTTATTTGTACCAGATATTTTTTTTCTTATTTTAGTCACAAAATGTGACTAAATTTGGCTCTAATGAAATTTTATTTCTCTTATAGTTTTCACGTAATGGCTTGTTAAAGTTATATTTTGCATGTTTCCGTTTTAAGGACTACACTAAAACCAACTGATATACCAAACTCAAAAAAATCACAGTGGATAAAGGCATTGCATGCTACAATGCCATGCTCATAAAAATAAAGAATAAAAATTTTTTGTATTAAAAAAAATGTAATTTTTTTTAATTTTTATTTTTAGTTTCAGCATTTTTTTAAATACAACTAATTATTATTCTTAATTTTTATGAGCATGTCATTGTAGCCTGCAATGTCTTTATCCACAGTGATTTTTTACAGTTTGGTACATCAGTTGGTTTTAGTGTAGGACCTAGTCGTTAAAACGGAAACATGCAAAACAAGCCATTACGCGAAAACTATGAGAGATAAAAAAATTTCATAAGATCCAAATTTAGTCACATTTCGTGTCTAAAATAAGAAAAACATATCTGGTACAAATAAAAAATGGTGATGAAAATTGCGGTATACCGCGCCCTTAATGTACGGCGCAGCTCCTATAAAGTGTTTGCATACGTGCAAGCTTGGTGAAAACAGAACTTAACATTTGTTCCAACGACATACTCCCCTTCGATCAAATGGCTTTCAAAACGACCGCCCACGCACAAACATAAACTTACTAACGAGCCTTTTCCATAGATCGCCTCGTTGACACCTTGGCCGAGGACCAATCACACCACGTGACACCCAATTAGTCCGGGGGTTTGAAAAAAAAGCCGTGTAGCGAGGGAGTTTAGAAGGGTGGCGAAGCTGAACGCGAAGGGTGAGTGAATACGCCAGGGAGTTCTCGGTGACAAGTGCACTTGCCTGCCGGCGTCAGCACACTTGAACTGTTCGACCCTTTCAGTCTTTCATAGCGCCGCACCCGTGTCCAATTAACAGCCGCGACGACACAAAGCTGCACCCTCTGCCCTCCTTCTACGAGCATTTCACACGCCACTGAAACACGAAACGACGGCCGAGTCGGCCAAAGCGACACTTCTGCAGCGTGGTAAACTCTCTATCTCTCTCTGTCTCTATCTCCCTCCTTTCCACCAAACGGAGTCGCTTGACTGTACTTGAACTGCGAGTTGGGTATTTCATAACTTCACAGACATATAGTGTGATTCCCTCTCTCTTTCTCATATTTGCATGAACCGTATCCTTAGTTAAATGCCATGCTACCTTGTTTGTACTGTTTTTTGCGGTAATATATTTTTTTTTAACGCATAGGAGTTCAGATATCACAAATCTGTTCTGCAGTATCATTTAAGTATGTTTTAGTGGTAACAGATAATTTATTCGAGACATGAAACTGTAAAGTTTCGACAAAAAGTAAATTAACAAGAATTACGTTAATTACATAATCAGCTCACATGAAACTGTAAAGTTTCGACAAAAAGTAAATTAACAAGAATTACGTTAATTACATAATCAGCTAAAACTATTGCATTTATTGTCTTCAAAAAGTTACCTAATACAGAGAAATCTATTCTAAACAAAACTACCAAACATATTTTGCAGCTAATCTCGTTTGGGTTTAAAAAATAGTTATCACAAAACCAGTAGAAATATGGAAGCACGGTTGGCGCTCTAACTGCGAGTAGCTTGTTCATAGAGACGTTTTTTTTTCTCCGGAGACTAGTAAACGTGCGTCCACAGTACTTATCAACAAGAACACACTTCAGACTAACTGCGAATATGACTTTAACGACACCACGCACGTTGTAAGCATTAGGCCTAGTTGAAAATGCTCAAACTTGGCTATTATCGGCTCTTCCAGACGGTTGTTTCTCGAGATACATGTACCGGATTCGTTCGAAATTGAGATCTACTGTTGCATTGAACTCTGCTAAAGTGACGGGTTCAGTAAAATTATTTGCTAACTGCTTAAAAACGCACAGTAAATACGTTACTGCAGAAACACTGCGCGCGCATTTACGACTTTGAGCGTAGAGGCGATATCACAATACATGTGCCGGCCGACATCGCTCATACCGCCTCACCGATTTTCACCTCATATTCGCAACCACACAGTTCTCCATGACGACGCCTGTGAGACTGTTCACATGGTCAAAATTAATAATTTTGTATTTTCACGGCATAGTGTTCGTTTTATAGGCGTTACTTATAACATTTCCTCCCTTGTAATAATTTTTTTGCTCTCATAGTCTTCCCATAGTAGCATGTCAAAAGTCATAATTCGCATGTTAGGGAACTTACGAAAAACAAAAACCAAGTCACTTTACCGAATGAAATATTTTACACTGAAATTAGATACTATGAGCAGTATACTAAAATTAGAAACACACAACAAAGTCCTCCTGTCTACTTTAAAATTGACATAAATGACGTAAATTTCCATCGTTTTCGGAGTTTTTAAAAAAGTACAAAGTAATATCTTTGTGCGTTTTTAAATCCTTTAGCATATAGTCTATAAGATCTAGCTTTAGTATAAATTATTTCATTCGGGTAAGTCACTTGGTTTTTGTTCTTTCTATGTCCCCGTATAACTTGCAAATTCTGACTTTGACATGTCGCTATGGGAAAACTATGAGAACTAAAAGATTAATACAAGGAAGAATTGTAGTCACAGGTAACTTCTATAAAACGAACACTACGCTGTGCAAATATAAAAATACGAATTATTTTCCACGTGATCACCCTAAAGGACACTGCTTAGCTGGAACGTTGAAGGGCGAAAAGAGAAGAACATCGATAAGGGTGACAATGACGTGCTCATCTAGTGACCTACTGTTCTTACACGAGAAAGTCACCGTATCTGTGCACAGGGCTTCCATAATACCGCTGGAACAACAAGACTTCAAGATGTGTTCCTGACGTGTAATTTTGTAATATGTATAGCAAAGTTTAATTTAGGACTCTGGGAATGTTTAATTTATCAGTCTGAGCACTAGATTCTGAGGTGAGAAATGTATTTGTAGTCTACAGTTATGTGACGACGAAGCGGACACTAATGTAAAGATGACATATGTTGAAACACATTTCAAATGTCGCTACCGTTTGTATTGTTTGATAATATTTGCAAAGGAAACAAATTTGTACCGCTCTTGCTGTTTGTCGTCAAAAGAATCTATTCATCGTAAACCAAGTGTCGCGAATGTAACGGTCTCCTGTCACGAGAACCTCGCAAATTAGGGGCAGCGTCTGACGTTTCAGCATTATCCCAACTCGGAAACATGAATGGCAATCGATACTGTGAATGGGCGCAATTCTTGAACACGCCCGCAGCCAATCACGAGATACTTATGGGAGACGACTGTTGGAATGTAGGTTGATACTGGTTTCACCACTATGTACTTTCTCATCAACGATGTGCTTGCGCCCACCTCTGACGAGCAGCTCTGTGCTGGCCACGGAAGTGGCATGACAAAAGGGCATAGTGCGTGGGTAGCGTTAAATTTTTCGCGCCTCGGAAATGCTCGGCGACATTCATTCATCTCCGGAGATTGAGCCAGACATCTCCTCTCGTATATCTCCTAGTTTGTTAGTTTAAACCATTAAAACAAATACTGTGCGCTAAATTTAAGGACGTTTGTTTTAGGTTAGGGAACTACAATAATAATAAATACATGAAGTGCTGCTGAAATGACAATCGCCGAGGATATTCGAACACTCCCGAGTATTTCCGAAAAGCGGCATATTTAACGCCAACCACACTTCTACGTAGGGCGCACATATGTATGAAACGGTTGCTGACTGTCTGAGTAAACACTTGCTCCCAAGAAGCAGACATTCAGCCTAGAACTACAGTGATCTCCATCTAACATGTAGCACTTGTGATCACAAAGCGGTTTGAGCTCCTATTTTGGAACGAGGACATTTCTTCATACGATCTTACACTTAATGTGTATGATGATAGCTTCGTCATACTCGGGGCACATCACCTTGGCTAAATCCAAGACGGTTTGCGACCGTGGTTCGCAGTAGGCCTTCCTGGTTCACTGCGACTATATGTACTTAAACAGTGTGGCGTATCGCCCAGGCATGTTGATGTGGTTGACAACGTACACCGTGTGCGGTAAGGCTGGAACATGACCTGTCGACTCTTCAGCAGTAGTCATCAACAAATGGAGGACTCAATGCATGACATGAAAGCGCGCGATAATTTTAGTGTACACAATCATAGGTCATATAGAATGACGAATGGCATTGTTGAGGCTTCAAAACTGTACTATGTTTATTCATTTCGTCTTTCGTAAAACAGTATTTCAGGAGTAAACGGGCCATCATCTCCCATTAGTGTTACATGTCCCGTTGTAGAACATTATATTCTTCTACGCGTATATCCTTTACATTACCTCTATACATCCTTAATTTTTTAGTTTAATTTTCATTTTATGGCTTTACTGTCTGCTAATTTTTTTTCCACAGTATTTCAAATATGCGTGTGTTTATTTCTATTCAGATGATAACAGTTAATAATGTTTAACTGGGAAGCGTTCTTCGTAGGCAGCCTGCAATAACATCAGCTCTGTTTGTACTGTCTCAATCAGATTGACTTATTTTTATTAAAATTTTTTACACAATGAACGTTTACCCCACACCTCTCAAAACCCAACAGAACACAAATTTAAACACACAGATTGTGGCTCTATCTTTATCTACTAGCTTACATTTTAAAAAATCGTTGCATTACCAACTTACCAACAAATACCTCTGAATTGGTATGATAGTTAAAGCTAACATAATATCATAATATTCAAAGAGTATAAAAAAAACTGACTCCCAACGGCATTAAGAGAATTTTATGAATTCCCTCATGAATTCGTAATGATGAAAGTGGGATTATACAAATCACGGTTGTTACTCTGCCACGCCCTCGTACAAAGTGCAACGAGGATTGTGGTGTTTTATCACTATGATTCTGTTTAGCGGGGTACGAGAATTCCACTTGAAAGTTGCGTGGTATACACTGTCGAGTGGCTGCAGTGCCTCTGCTTCTGCCGGGGGTGGGGGGGATTTGCAGGGCGCTCTGGGGGTGGTGGTTTGTGAAGAGTGATGAGGAGGGGGGACGGAGTGTTTGCACCACCCTGTGAGCCACCCTCCTAGATGGAGCTGGAGGGTGTGGTGTGGTCACAGGGGGGAGGAGGTGGATGGTTACGCGCGCGTGCAAGTTTCGCAATATCGTCTCCCTGTGGTACCTTCCTGCAGTCTCGTTTGTTTGCGAGCCTTCCTCTGCGAACCTCTTCACCCAGAACCACCCCCTTCAAGAGCAAGATGTCTGGAAACTGTAGGGGTGGAAATGCGTGCCTGCATAGCCTTTTTTATATGCTAAATGTCCCTTTTTCACTCCACCGTCACTCAGGGGCACAACAACACAGATTCCCAAAAAGGGAAAGGGCGGAGAGAGGGGTTAGAGAGATTTTGTTCAGCACTGGCGAAGGGTGACATTAGGTGAGTATGGAGCAGCGCCGGAATGAAGGGGTGGAGGAAACGGGAGATCCCCGAGAAAATCGTCGATCACGATACCCACTTGCGAAAATCCGGGGATCGACCACATCGGGGATCGAACCCGGATCGCCTCGGTGGGAGGCGAATGACTTACCATTCGGCCACCGCGGCCCCAAAAAGGGAAGATTTCGATGGTTGTTGCCCCCTGCCGTAATTTATCGAACATTGACTCTACAGGAATACTTGATGTACTAACACGCTGCCTTACAGACGACTAGCCTACAGGCGCTTACGAAAACGTAGCGGGTATAATATACTCGATCGTCGTGATCACGAGATCGGATTTACTCAATCGCAGGATGGCATATGTTATTTTTTTTTTTTTAGAATGTGTGAAAACTCGGGAGTTGTATCTTGGCGGCCTATTTCATAAAATGCGTTAAAAATCTGCAGAAGTGGTATATTTCAGCCGCCGTAGACCAAGTTCATGCAGTGCAGAGATTCCTTTTGTGCTGGTACTGTAAAAGTATATGACATTATAAAGGCGTAAGGCCTAACAGTAATGAACAGTGTAAAAACATACTGGAGTTAAGCACAAAAAAAGTATTTTTGGTGTACACGTGCGGAAACCTGTATTTGTTTTCTGTTTATGCGCTCTTTCGTGTTCTTCATCTGCTGGCGGTTATATACACCGATCGGAACGAGGGTATATTTGAGTATATCCGGCGATGAGATCGAGTTTTAATATTTAGAGATTTCGAACTGCGGTAGAATATATCTACCCTTACCATATTTTCAAACGCTATCAAGCAGATCAAGTAATGTTTTCGTAAGCGCTTCGTGTCTTCCGAAAGGATTTAGATAGCACAATTAAACCTTTAAATATCGTATTTTATGTTAAACTAAAGATTTAAAAACACCTTTACCTTTTATCGCGACAGAGTGGAGTGGAAATATGTGTATACAATAACTATAACATTGGTTCCTTAATTCCTTATTAAAATAAATGCCACTGCAGTGTTTTTGCGAACTGAAGCGACGCACCAAACCAAGAAAAAATTGCATACCTATTTAAAATTTGTAAAATGTCCACGTATTAGCGGTGAGACGTTAAGTCTAGACAGGACTGATATATACCTCAAAAAGTTCTCATTTTAGTCAAGTTCTTGCTTCGCTTGGATTTAACTTGTAAACGAGAACAAATTAATTCCTCAGTTTCACCGGTCCATACATCTCAACCGCAGACGGAATTGAAAAAAAAAAAATTACCAAGTAAAGTACGATGCAGTCTGTGACGAAGAAACTGAACGAAGTTGGTCAGGCTGGAAGAAAGAGAGAGAGAGGAGAGGATGGGGGTAAAAAGTAACCCCCTTCTTTCTCCTTTGTCGCAGCAGTTATTAGATGCCCGCGTAATTACACAAGGGAACATTTCGCGTGGGTTACCCCGCCAACGTGTCCACCCTCCAACCCCTGCACGCTAAAGCAACTTGCCTTGCCGTTGTTGTTCGCTACAGCAAGAAAACTTGGTAATTAGTTTCGCCGTTCTAAGGGGAAGCCCTTCCTGCACTGCGCCGAGCACGAATCATTTTCGGCCTGAAGTCGTGTTTTCCTGGGGGAGTGTGAGGGACCATCAAAACCCTCTCCCGTTCACCCTGCACCATCCCACGGGGTCTCTCTCCCTGCGTAGGCTGGGGTGAAGCCCTCCAGCGATACCGCCAGACACACCCACCCCTTACCAACCCTCACCAGCCTCTGACTCGCCAGCTACAGTGATATATCTTCCTAGGAAGGATATGCCCTCTTCCCCTACCCGCATCTGTTGTATTTATTGCCCGTCTCATTAAAACGTTGCCTCGGAGTCACAGTGCGCTCGCAAGTTTGTTGCGACAGATGCAACCGGCCCTCAGCAACCGCTTTCAAACTAATTTAATAAATATTAATAGGTTATGCGCAGTGCGGCTGTAAACTTGGAAAACCTCTAATTTCACTGATGTAACCATACCTACCCTGTGAATAAATAATTATACAGGCCCTTAGATTGTAAGATAGGAAGAACCACTTGCTGTAAGAGAAGGAATTAAGTCAAGTGGAGATTTTTTTTTTTTTGCGCACGGCAGCGAGGACTTGAGAGATAGGGAGGCATATGTTATTAAATAGTAATTTTATTTATTTATTTAAGTGCCAACCAACAGACAAACTTTTAACAGGTGTAACTGAAACATTTATAAATACAGAAAAACTTAAAAAATAAATGACACAATACATGTAGGATATATAAATACACAATACATGTGTGTATAAAGACGCATACATGCACGAAAATATGCATACAAACATACATACAAATTATATATAAAAATATACAAATAAATATACCTACAAAACTAATCTACACTAAAAGTGTCTGAGAAAATACACTAAGCTTTTATAATTTAACTAGCAGTCCCCCGCGGCTTTGCTCGCGAGTATTATTCGTAACTAATAATATTTACTTTAATTTAAAAACCTCTTTGTAAACAAGATTGGTACTTCAGTCATCAAGTGTTAGAATGTTCAAGTGGCTAGTTGAACTAATTCTGCAGCAGGGTAAGTAGCTATAGCTGTCCACACGAAAAGCAGTCTTAAGTTTGTCCCTGCCAGTAACAGCGACTTCACCTGAGCCTTATTTATAGCCCTGCCTATTTGACATTGTGAGGTAATTACAGAACCTAAGGTAAGAGGTTAATCGAATGAGAAACATCTGTTTACCCTGTTCACAACCATTGGTGACGGTGCCCTCAATTATATATTTTCAAAATACTCACTTTATCTTTATTGACATTACAAGGTTTCAGAGGGTAAAAGATTCGCGGAAACGTATTTGGTGCCCCAAATCTGAGATTAGTTATCGTCGGTTTACTGCCAAAAGTGACAAAGTCAAAATGAGATAAAATTATAAAAATGCTAGGAATATGTATATGTTGTTCACTAACAATTGCCCAAGTTTAAAGTCTATTCGTCGTTTCGTACTGTTGTGTCACAGTATGTAACATACCACATTTTTGTTAATATCTACAATTTTATACTGTTTTAAACGAAATAGCGTTTATGACTTAATCACTTTTGGCAGTATACCGACGATATGTCAGCTGATATTGTAGAGGAACCTAAGTGGAAAGCGAACTGCAATTTTACCCCTTTAAAGACTACATGTAAATTGCACTAATTCGATCTGCCTTGTAGTTTTTTGTGTCAGAATTGAACGTTCGCACGCAGCTTTTAATGGAATTCGAGCCCAGAACCTCCCGGAATTTAGACCTGAGTAACAAACAACTGCGTCACGTAACGTCGAAATAATTAATGAAAATAAAATTTATTAAAAAAAATATCTGTGTCCTGGGCTCATAGAGGTTGTACAACACCACGTTTCGAAGGTTACTGTAGAGTGAAACTCTTGTATAGGTTGTTTCCGCTGCTCGTTCCTGCTTTTCGGATCGTCTGCCTTGAATATTCACCAACTTAGTTTTATTCTTAACTAGCAGTCCCCCGCGGCTTTGCTCGCGAGTATTATTCGTAACTGATAATATTTACTTTAATTGAAAAACCTCTTTGTACACAAGATTGGTACTTCAGTCATCAAGTGTTAGAATGTCCAAGCGGCTAGTTGAACTAATTCTGCAGCAGGATAAGTAGCTATAGCTGTCCATGCGGAAAGCAGTCTTAAGTTTGTCCCTGCCACTAACAGCGACTTCGCCTGGGCCTTATTTATAAAAATGCCAATTTGACGTTCTAGGGTAGTTACAGACGTCTAAGGTAAGTGGTTAATCGAATGAGAAACGTCTGTTTACCCTGTGCACAACCATTGGTGACGGTGCCCTCAATTATATATTGTCAAAATATTCACTTTAACTTTATTGACATTACAAAGTTTCAGAGGGTAAAGGTA